>CANAIB010000133.1:0-18745 GCA_947359475.1 Heligmosomoides polygyrus bakeri
TGCGATCAAGGAATGGGTCCGTTTCGTTCCGTAGAAGCAGTGCGGACGAGATCTCATATCGTCGGTTTCTTTGCTCCTCAGACAGCTTGTGAGGCACCCATCTTTCCAGCTTTTTGGTCTTTCCAATTTCCTTCAGATGCCGGACAGCTGTGTTGCGACTGACGCCAAGAACCTTCGCTATCGCCCTGGTACCTTTGTGTGGATCCTCCTCTACCACATCTCTCAGCTTGTCCTCATCAACATCACTATGCCTCCCACGACCTTCATGTTCTTCCAAGCTCTCATCTCCATTCCGGAACTTCTGATACCAACGATACGCCGTCCGAATTGTGGAACATCCTTGACCGAATGCGGCGTTGATCTTCTCGTCCGCCTCCTTAGCTGTAGTGCCCAGCTTGAATTCATACAAGTAAATGCCTCGGATTACCCTTTTGTCCATCTGCAAAAAAGTCAATAAAACTCTAAAGTTTTCCCAATTTTACATAGAAAATTTGGTACTCACCGGTAGAGCAAAGTTTGCGCTTCTAAATAATATGCCACATGTTACGGTTTGTTCTTGATCAAACGCGTAAAGACGCGCCAAAAAGGCGCGAGCCAGTGCCATTTAATTCGTTACAACCTAATAGTAGGCAATGACACTAATAACATGCATAGTGAATGGTAAAGTAGCCCAGCTACAGCCCGATCTCTATTCTGGGCTTTCAAAAAATACCATCATCTGATTGGTAATAAGTATCCGAGCTTTGCAGCACATTCGAAATTCTAATTTCCCGAATCTGATTGGGGTGAGCGTATAACATGGACGCTCTCATTCCACGTGGACATACTATCTATTCTTTTTTATTTCGTCTTTGCGTGCTTTGCTATTATGACCTCTTTGGCCTTCCGCTGTGCGCGCCCTTGAAACTTCAAAATTTCGTGTTTTTTTTTTCAGATTTATCCGAAGAGTGAGTTCTGAAGTTGAGCGCGTCTCTGAAGCAAGCTGGAGGTAATCATATTTTCTTATTCGCTTGTATTTCCTTTTCTGAATGCCACTGAGTCACAATGCATTGTGGGAGCCTTTTGCAGATCGCGCACTGGCCTCCACCGGATTTCGGATATTCGAAATCTGGATGGCCTTATCCGAGTCATCCAAAATTCGGGGTTCGCGAAATTACCGCCATCCGATTCATCCAGAAATCCGGGGTCTGCGAAACTAGCGTTATCCGAATCGTCCAGTTATCTGAAGATTTTCGATTGGATCCAATGTATACCTTCCTTTTTGGTTTGAAAAGTGTCCAGCATCACGCGAAAATTGTATAGATAGCCGATTTCATGTGTTCCGCCAAAAATAGGGAGCTACAAAAACAACAGACTGTTAGAGAGACTCAGTCGAGTTGCGCTTCGTATGGCCAACTTCACTCGCCGATACACTACAACCGAAAAAAACCCGTCCGAGTTGTCCGGGGTGCAACGCCCACAGCCGCGCGATTCCAACCTGGTTTTATTAACCATGAAACGCCCTTACTACAGGCTTTATACGTTGGAGCCAGGGATGGAGGACATTAATGACGCTACGACGCTCTATGGGATTTTCTGCCCATTAGAAGCCCACCCCCCCCCCCCCCCGACCTTATTTGCGCTGGAGAAGCATGCAAGCAAATATCACTAGCTGCAGCGACTGATTAGCAGAGGGATAGGCAACTCGATCCCGTAACGATTTCCCTGAATTTCACTCCGAAACTACGGTGAATAACTCAGACGGGTTTTTTCCGGTTGTAAGTTTATCAAACACTGCCAACTTCTTGTGGACATCTCCTAACACGACTTCACCCAGTTGTCACTACAGTTCAGTGGGCGGCAACCGGCTCAACAGCATTATACAGATACGCTGATGGAAGAGGGCTGGACGAGATGGGGCGGAGAGTGATTTTCGCCACAGAGCGGACCTCTCCCGATGCTACCTCCAGGGCAGTTGACGTTCCTGGTTTTCGGCAGTGTATCAATGCTTGTCTACACCATGATATTCCTTGTCATTCAGCGAAGCCAGGACGCCTTCCTTGCCGGCTCATTCTTTCGACTGTGCTCATCGAATGTGAGTAGACGAGCCTTTTCAGAAGCCGATGCTGGCTTATATGACTGATGTTGTTCAGTACGTCGTAGACCTGATCTTCTTCATCCAGTTCAACGCACTGATGCGGTTCCGAAAATACCGTATTGCGGGTGGACTGTACGCGGATCAGTTGGCCAAATGGCCGCTGTTGCCACGTATCTCTTTCGGATTTTACTACTATATAAGGGCGGTCGCCTGCTTTGGTGAGGTCGCAGTGTCAGTGAACCGGCTCACATCGACAACACGGCCGCTCAGCTACGAAAAGGTGAACTTTCAGTACATACGTGCTCTCTGTATACGCGCAGGACTACCTCCCAACAGCGGTGGGCGTAAATGGAATCCTAAATTTCGTAAATCGTCAATCGTAATTACGACAAAACCATCGTAAATCGTAAACCGTTACAAGACTGGAGATGCAAAGGTGGTCTTAGAGAAAGCGATTCGTGTATTGCGCTCAGATGTCTACAAGAGTCTTGTTTTCGTGCTTCATAGTAGCAAACAAATATGTACCTTCGTCCTCTTTCAGTACATCAATTGATACCATGGCTTTCCGAGAAAAAATGCTTGATTGGTTAACCTTGCGAATCAAAAGAATCATAGTGATCATATGGAATACTTAGCGCATCACAAAGGGATTCCCTGGCATGTAATTTCACATTTTTATCCTGAGATTCGACTATGCTCTCTTTTTACACTTTCTTGCGCGAGTACCATTCGTTGTGATCTCGATGTCAGCGCTAATTTCCTGATACAAATTAGAGGACAATTGCTGCAAAAAGTGTGAACCCAGACGATACTTGGCACTACTAGGCTGCTGAACCAAAATTAAAAGAAGTCCGTACGAAGAAAATAAAGAGTTGGCAATCTTCAGTGTTCTGGATAGCAACAAGTTTTGGTATTGAGATGTGCTGTCAAAAAATGCAGTGCAGTCTATATTAATCTAGAAATACAGAGTGTCCTAGAAGATGTTGTCACTGCCTTTTTTAAAGCAGAAATACGAAATTTTTCTGATGTCTGCTTACGAGACGTTGAACCATAGAAGGCTTGGGTGAAAAAGTAGAAATTCACCAGATTTGCAACTTTTTGATCGATGCGTTTTTCTTCTTTTTGTCTCAGGCCGCCTCGGAGCTTGAACCGCTTTAGAGAATCTTCGGATCTATCCTAGTCCGGGGGGGGGCACATAACTAAAAGGTATTATATGTTGCAAATCCACTTGAGACTTACCGACCGGCTCCTACAGTACAACATGCGACCTAAACAAGAAAAGTCATGAAGAAAAAAACGAAAAATTTACATTCGTTGCGGTTGTAAGCAGGCAAAGTCGTGTGCCCTCCTCACCATGTTAGATCCTGGTTATAACATGTCAGGCGGCGGTCAGCACGCGGCATGCGGCTTCATGCGCTGCCTCCACCATGTTAGGATAAAGGATAAAGGATAAAGGACGGCGTTAGTCAATCCCTTCTGGGATGCGCCAGCGCATTCTACTTCTACGGGATGTCGTGGAGGCGACATGAATGCGTATTTGGCCATACAATGACTTGCGGTGGCCAGCCGATGAACAAGTCAGAGCTTTATTCTTCCCATACAGGTCTGGTACCAATTCACCGACCCCGGAGGGATGGAAGGCTTGGTTGGCCTGGGCGGGAAATCCGAGCCAGGAACCTGGTATCGGGTGCACGCGGCAGTCGCGCCTCCTCCGACTGCGCTGCACGCGCCCTGTTAGATCCTGGTTATACCATGTCAGCCGGCGGCCAGCATGCCTCCATTCCGTCGCTCTTTGTCCGCCGAGACTGTTGTAAACCGCGGCGATTTTTTTTTTGTTTGTTTGCTCGTTTTCGGTTTCTTTTTGGTTACAGCTCGTTCTCTAGGAGCCGCCCGGTAGGTTCCAATTCATTTTGTTGCATACTTTTCAGTTATGTGGACCCCCCAGATTAGGATAGATCCGAATCTTCAATTATTAGCGATCTAGTAACTATCCTTTCACCTTGCCTTCATCTAGTAAACACATCTAACGCAAGCTATACGAGAATTCTTGGGTGATCGTAGAGTAATACCTTCCAACCGCAACTAAATTTTGGAGCGTATCAGAGCTGACCTTGCGCAGCTCCTTGAGGAGTTTCCGCATTTCAAGGATTTATCACAAGGTAGTGATCGTTGATTCGAGATGCATCATGCAATTCTCACTTTCCAACATTTGACTTTGGTGGTACTTGCATGCCGTTTTAGCCCGCGTAATGCATTTTCTCGCACCACTCGAAGCTACGTTAGTCCTTTATCCATTGTAGACAAATCTGGCACTAAATGACCTAAAGAATATTGAAGGAGACCCTTGCTGAGCCAGCCAATGAATCGAATTCTGGCTTGTTCGAGCATATGTACGCAGTTCCACTCGTCTAATTCCAAAAAGTTGATAATAGCAAGATCGTGAAATGCTCCACACATAGATTCTGAACGCCTGCGGGCGTATTGTCAAAAATCAGGCAAAAGTATACCCAAACTGGAAAACTGCTAGGTGTGAGTGTCTGGTGATCAAATGCCACATTTACGAAAATTTACGATTTACGGCCCAAAATGTAAATCGCCAAAAATCTCCTTCAATTGTAAATCGTAATTACGCACACCCCTGGTCCCGAACACGCGTGCCATCCCAGACGATCAAACTGCAGTGGTCTAGAAGCGCACGACTTTGTCTAACCAGCGGAGGGGTTTCGATCTCCTTGAGAATTCAAATGGGGACCAGAGTCATTAGAAGGCGCTGGAATACTGATTAGGAATGTGGGATACAAACTTGCAAATTAAAACTCCTGAACGAGTTCTGATCTGCCGAAGTTCACCAGGTTCACTGCAGTGTGGCCAGTGGCCACGCGAATGGGCCGTAGTGGGGGCGATGATTGATGAGGGCGGATAAGATCGAGCCAGTAACGGCAGCGGAAGCCTAGAGGTAGTGCTCTGGCTCTTTAGGAGTTCGTCTGGCCTAATCTCATCTTGTCAGCTCTAATCACTCAACGCTGTCACTACAGCTCACTCGCTTGACCAGTCTACAGTCAATCCGATGCGCTTCGATAGATTGGAACCTGTTCAGGAGTTCGATTTTTTCAATGTTGACCTCCGTCCCCCTCATAAGCATTTCCAACTCCTGGCTTCCACTTGAAATTCCATGGGAGCACAAAACCTGGTAAAGTCGGCTTCATCATTCGTGATCGCCTCTCAATCAGCCGCCAGATACTGTCGTATTGTCCACCGTCGTCGCAACAAGCGACTCCATGGTCTTCGACTGCCACTGTTACGTACGTTACGTTGCCCCAGCAGTAATATGCTACGGCTCCTATAGGACTGCGATGTTTGCAAGATAGCTCTGCACGGACGCCTACGGTTCAGCTAAGGCCTCTGTTATACTCCCGCGGGAGCATCTGCGGAACGTCCGCGGACCAAGGGTGCACGGCGGACGGCGGGCGTGGCGAGGCGCAGCGATTGGTCAGGAGAGGAGTCTCGGCGCGATTCCCGCCCTTCCGCGGATGCTCCCGTGGGAGTATAACTCAGGCCTAATACCAAACACATGTCCTGCGGCGCTGCCTGGTGAGAACATGCTCAAGTGTGACGCTATTGTATACCATTTTCATGTCAAATTGGACACTTTTTAAACCAAATAGAACACTTTTGGAATCAAATTGCACTTGTTCACGTACTTCACTTTTCTTATTTATTCTTCCTCTATCAAATGCCTACCGTGTTCAAATTGCAAGTTTGATTTTTTCAGTTCACCTGCTTTAATAAGTAAACACATCGTACGAAGTTCTATAAAAATTTTATTTTAAAAGGGAAATAATAAGTATTTTTTGTTTTAAAATGCACAAAACCAGCAATCAGATCATAATGATATAGTTGGGACTGTGCGATTACTCCTTCAAGATCCTTGCTGTGACAGTCATATGAGGGGACTTCCAAGGGAAGCCCACGAATTTCCCCCAAAGATTCTCAACGAGACCTATATGGTCTTGTAGGGCATCGGACGAGGATCACAGAACTGTGCTTCGTTTTTGCTACGGGCCACAGGGTGGTCCGGAAATGGCAAAAATGGTATCACTTCAGTGCGGGTTGATAAGGCATAAGCGTCACCTGGAATGGCCCTGTCGGGAAATATTTAAGCTGCTGACGATGAATCTGTCACTCTTTTTCTGGATTATCACTCTGTTTGTACTGCTTTTCATCAAAGTTCAAGTCGAAAGTTGGAAAATAAGTCTGACCACATCGGAGAAGGAAGCGATCCCACTAACGTGGACACTTTTACCCACCCATATCTACCATAACCTACCGTAATCGACCGAAATTTTAAAAAAGATGTCATATCCGCGATCAGCACCCCAAGTGACCCCTGAGCGATGTTTGAGCGAAAAAATTTTCTTTCGACCTCTCCTTGACCTTTGGAGTCGTGAAAGGCAGCAGCGCCGGTTTCTGCGTATACTCCTTTAACTTACACATATCCATCGTAACCTTCTGTAATCTATCGTTTCACCGAAATTGGTTGCCAAATTGGTGCTCTGCATCTTAAATAACCCTAAAGATGATTGGACAACAATTTTCCTCGACTTCTAGAGTAGAGGGAGTGAGTGCAATTGCTCCTATCTGCAATGCCCCCGACCCGTCTCCCGTAAGTACTTCCAAAAGTAATTGAGAACATACCAAAGAGGTCATATGGGGATAGCATCTAACGGAACCTTCCTCAGCGAGACAAGCATCGTTTAATGGAGGCGCGAATCGCTCCACACAACAAAACCAGCTTCTTTCACATCTGACAATAGGATGAAAGCGGGGTTAGGACGCGGAGAAGACACCCTACCGGAGCAAAAATGTAATCTTCATTTGAAAAAGCGCTAACAGTCCATCTAGGGACGCAGAAACCCCACTCCCGGAACAGAACCCTCGACTCTCTCTCGCAAGTCCGCCTCGCTATCCACTCGCTGCCGCAGGCGGTGGCGAATGAATCACTTGAATGTACACTGCAGCTTCGTCTAGGAAACGTAGGAAATTACTATAATCAAACTTTAATTTGAGCACCAAACCTTTTGTAAGTTAAGTTCGGAGCACGACAGAGCCATTCCAGGACCGTTATTCATGAAGCGGCGGGAGCGGGAGATAAACGATATCATAGCGATATCATCTCTCGCCTCTCTCTCCCCCTCACTCTCTCGCCTAGGTCGCTTCCCGTGGGATGCCGGGAAGATCCCGGGAACGTTCATGAATACGGCTACAGGTGTGACTTTTGCCTTATCAGCCCGCCCTGAAGTGATACCATTTTTTGCCATTTTCGGATCACCCAGTGGCCCGTAGCAGAGGCGAAGCACAGTTCTGTGATCCCCGTCCGATGCTCTGCAAGGTTATATAGGTCACGTTGAGAATCTTTGGGGGAAATTCGTGGGCCTCCCTTGTTAGGTAGGTCGGGTAAGATGAGGTTTATACTTCCGCCGCGGAGCGGAGCGCGGTTATGAACGCTATTAACACGACAGGCTGTGCTAGAGAACGTACATGACTACACACGTCCGGTTAGAACGAAAGATAAATGCTATGGACGTCGATTTTTTTTGGCTTTTTTTAACTTTTGTTTTCATTGTAGATCTGGAGCTCAACGGTGATTTGGCTAGTAAGGGCTGTTCAGTTTTCCCTTCCTGCCATACTGTTGTCACCAATCGTACTGAATCCAAAGAAGACGTTCCAATATGTTAGCTACGGCAGTGTAATGGGAATAAACGTCAGTAGAGATGCGACTGAGGTGAGGAGAACTGTCGACGGTGTCGTTCTCGTTCTGATAAGTTCCTTAGCATTTAGGAGCTCGCCATTGTTGATTTCGTTATATCTGCGGTGGCGTCTGTCGCCTCGATGGTGATGGATATAATATCGGTCATCAGAATAAGGACTTCTCTTCGACGACATGATAGTGTTGTACGTTGTGCTTCTTTGAACAAATGCTTCAAGACACTTTTCTGCCTATGGAGATATAATATCGGTCATCAGAATAAGGACTGCACTTCCATGACATGATGAAACGGAGTACTCCTCTAAACGTAAGGACTATGTACCTCGCCTTTTGGTGTAATCAAACACTTCTTGAAGTACTATGGTTATTACCACCTCCGTTATTGTACTGCCTGAGCTCACCATACCGACCAGGTTCGACTGTTCGTGAGTCTTGGCATGGCGACTTGAACTCGTTGTTGGGTAGTGTGTAGCTAAGTGTAAATCGTTAACGCTCCATTCGAAAAACATATCGGCTTTTTATCTTCGTAGGAGCCTGGAGAACTGAAGATCAAAGTGATCCAACCAGCATTAGCTGCATTTTCAGTCTATAAGGTAAGACAAAATGCGGCACCAAATGCTGTGGACCATGTAGACGCCAGGAATGCTCAGATTATGAGTGGGAAAGGGCCTGATAGCGATCCACCCCCACGCGCAACCTGCAGTAGGTTGTCTGACATCTCCGTTAAGGCATTCCCGACTTGAAAACGCTAGGAGCAGAGTCTATAGATGTCAAAGAAGGAGAGGAACTTTTTGGAGATAGCCAGGCACTCATCCATTCTATTCATTCCCGGGTTTTTCCCAGTACCGAAACACCTCTAAAGGCCCCAACAGAGTTCCGCGGCAGCGCCGCGGCCCTATGCTTAACCATAGGGCAGAGACGCAGAGCTCGCCGCCGGCGGCGTCCCTGCCCTGTCCTTAACTATAGCGGTGAGCGGCGTTGCCGCAGAACTCTGTGGGGGCCTTAAAGGCCGCCACAGACTTCTGCGGCGCCGCAGAAGTCTGTGGCGGCCTTAAGGCTCGCATGCCGTAGTCTTAGCTTCGCGTGTCAGTATCTTTATTGAGACTGCAAGTTCTTCTCCGGAATGCTCCTCCATCCTGTGCGCAGCAAGTGGGGTTGCATATCTGACCTCTTCATTCCATCTATGTAGGTGTTTTCTAACCCTCACACATAAGAGTGACCCTACTTCTCCTATGTACTCAGCAAAACACACCACGCATGCGATGAGGTAAATTGCGCAGATCACACAGTCTGCTTCCTGCCCAGACTGATCAACTTCTTTTTTCTTCACGTCTTCTAGGCGATCGCGGCTACATCAAGTGCGAGCTCAGCTGATCGTCGTCTGCTGCTGTCGAGTATTATTATGTTCTTCATTTTCAACTTGAATGCGCAAATACAATTTCTCATCCTTATTGGAGAAGATGACGTGGACTTTTACATGCAAGTCAGAAGCATAAGGTGAGTGGACGCCTCCAAATTGCATATAAAATCATATGAAATTATAATTTTACTACTGCACACCGACAAATTCCGTTGAAGAAGGCCGTTCATTGTGTGTGTTCGCAGAGCGTACCTTCGCAAAGTGATAAGAGTGGTCGAGGTGTCTCACACAAACGTAAAGGGGTTCTAATTCGGAATGTGAATCTACGATCGGATGTGTTTCTCTCCATTCCGCGTAGTATGACACGTAATATGTTTGGGCAGCGATAAAGGATAAAGGGCACACATTTTCGGATATCCGATTCGGATATCTCGATCCGAATCATCCAATTATCCGGCCACCGCGAAATTGCCCGTATCCGAATCATCCAAAAATCCGGGGTCCTCAAAATCGCCCTTATCCGAGTCATCCAAAAATCCGGTGCCCGCAAAATCGCCCTTATCCGAATCATCCAAAAATCCGGGGTCCGTGAAATTGCCATTATCCGAATCATCCAGTTATCCGGACCCCGGATGATTCGGATAAATTCGGATAACCGGTTCAATTTCCTCGCCCCATTTTGAAATCGCGCACTCGGATAAAAGCACATTCAAAGCGAATTTCGCGGGCGGGCACGCTGCTGAATCATATGTTTTCGCGCCCCACTGTGAAATAGTGTCGTAATGACGTTGAATACAGTTAGCGCACTCCTGAGCATTACGTTGATCTTGGCATGGTTTCCTACAAGTAACATGTTGTGCTGCCAGTGGAAGCAAGGACGAGGACTGAGGGAGAGAATGGATTACGCACACCCTCTTATTGGCACGTCGCTACTCCACATTGTATAGCATTCGGCGCAAATTGGGTCGAGGGGTCACCATGTAGAACAACCCCATATCGCACTTTCTGCTGCATGAAATTAAAACTGTTATTCAACACTTGTGTGTCTACCATTTGATAAACTGTGTTAGATCATCATGTGCCTTCTTATGAAGGAGGAAGAGTGCTGAATACATGGTGACCCAATTGACCCAATCCCTCGACCCAATTTGCGTCATTTGATACTGGCATTTTGGAGAGCCCGGATCATAGAGTAATTCTTCTTGGAATCAGGGATGTGAGGAAATTTTAAAAAAGCGGAAGAAGGAATACGGAACGAAAGAGCTCAAAAATGGGCGGAAATCGAAACACGAAACGCCAAAACGGAAATGATTCAAAACTCATTACTTCGTCTATTTTTTCAAAAATATACATATATATAATATACATATAACAAATGCTCGCATGCGCGCTTCGCGCGATGTTGCATTATCACTAAGCTAAGGACAATGCGTTCCCCATCATGGAAGATTCTGTTTGGTTTCATGCAGACGAATTGTACGAAGAACTTTCAAGGTGGCCTACGTCTTACTCTCAAACGCCCGACGAAATACCGTTTTTCTTTGTAAAACAAGTAAGTGCAAGTATTGTCAAGCCTCTTGAATTCATTTACAATTTAAGCTTTATGACAGCTGAAGTTCCACAGGTGGAAGAGCGCTGTAGTTACTCCAATACCGAAAAAGCCCCCATTTACGACACCGCAAAATTATCGACCGGATAGTGTCGCATCTATGTTCGCCCGTCTTTTCGAAAAAAAAAATTCTTAAAAAGAAAATTGTTGCACACTTGGATCGCCACAGCGTAATCTCAGCAAGCCAACATGGTTTTCAGTGAAAGAGATCCACTAAGACAGCTATGCTACAGGCCTTGAATGATTGGACCAATGAGCCTTTGATAGGGTATGCCATAAGAGACTAAAAGATAAACTGATCATGGTGGGCATACATCCTCGAATAATTTCTTGGATAGTTGAGTTTTTAGGTCACAGAACTTTTACTGTACGCGTGAATTCCAATTATTCAGCACCGCAACTCTTAGTGGCGTTCCACAAGGTTGCGTTCTATTCCCTATTCTATTTAATATCTATACCCACGAACTACCGTCACTAATAATGAACTCAGGAGTGAAATGCATAGCTTTTGCTGATGACGTGAAAACTTACCATAGCTCTCCAATCCATAATCAAAACCTTCTGCAGCAAGCTATAGATGCTGTTGTTCGCTGGTCCCATGAGTGGCGGCTCTCTTTATCAAAAGAAAAAAACTAAGGTGCTCCATTTAGGAAGAACAAATTCCGGCCACACATAGAAGTTAGGTAAAAATGAGATTACAAGCACTGATCAAACAACAGATCTTGGGTTCTTCCTCGATGCAAATTTAGCTTTGGACGCGCATTGTGAACAAATTGCAAATAAAGCGATGGCTGTAGTACATAATCTCTTTAGAAGTCTTTCTACAAAAAACCCATCTGTTCTTGTCAAAGCTTATAAGACTTACGTTAGGCCGATACTTGAGTATGTAACAACAATTTTTTACCCAGTTAAGAAGAAAAATAAACTTCGACTTGAAAAAGTCCAAAATAGCTTCACTAGAAAACTATTTATTAGGAAATGTGGCTTTGATTACCATGCTATTCCCAGCAGTGAATCAAGAAACAAACACCTTGGACTACAGACACTTTCATACAGACGAAGAATATACGACCTCGTAATGGTACACAAAATTCTCCATGGTTTCTGTGGACTTGATAAACGTGATTTCTTCATAGTGAGACAATCTAGAACCCGAGGTGGAGGAGAGAAGCTTTTACTAAGTACAGTACCGCGCATGTCTTTTGGTCAATTCCCGAAAAAGCTGCTTTGGAGCATTCCAAAGCGGCTTTTTTATATAACTTTCTTTAAAATCAAGCACTTGTAAAAAGAAACATATATTTGAGCTCAGCAGGCCGAGCTTTATCTTTTGACATATAAATCAATAAAGCTGAACAATGTATATAGGCCGGACATAATCAATCGTGTGGGCGCGAGAGCCTGTAGAGTGACAGTTTGGAGACTTATCGAAATTTCCAGCCGCCCTACTCATAAATTGCCTTAAGACTGTTCAGCTTGTCTTTGGAGTGCGCCGTGAACAATGCATATAGAATCGAACCTGTCAATCGAGTGGGCGCGATCACTCGTAGAGTGAGGTCGAGTGGGCGCGAGAGCCTGTAGAGTGACCGTTTGGGAAGATTTACAGAAATTTCCAGCCGTTCTGCTTAGGAAATGCTCCTAGCCTGTCCAGCTTGCCTTTAGAGTGCGCCGTGAACAATGCATATAGAATGGAGCCTATCAACAGAGTGGGCGCGAGAGCTTGTAGAGTGACCGTTTCGGGACTTTTATCGGAAATTCCCAGCTGCCCTACTCATAAATTGCTCCTAAACTGTCCAGCTTGCCGTTGGAATGCGTCGTAAACAATGCATATAGAATCGAACCTATCGATCGAGTAGGCGCGACCACTCGCAAATTGCACGCGCAAGTGTGTTCGGAGCGCAATAACTCTGTCGAGATCGAATCGTTCTAGCTGCGGCTCGTGAGTTTTGTAGGCAGTAGAAAGCTTCAATAGTACGCGGAAGTGCAGCGTTATAGCTTCTAAAGATGCGAAATTATAGCGGCGCGAAAATGCAGGTTAGCCGTGTGTGACACGATTTTTTCCGATTTCAGTCGACTCCTGCAGGAAGATGCGGCGTGCTAACGGCATGCAAGCGCGTATACTAGCAGAACACTGAAGGCACTTTACGATGACATGCTCACAGCTCCTCAGCTGCCTGAACTGCCTTGGCCTCATCTGCCAGTTTAGAGCGGCGCAAGATAGTTTCTTGCGCTCTTACTCACCCAGATTTGAGCTTTCGACTCTTGCAATGGCACCATTCTCTTCAGCTCGAAGAGCTCTATCGAACGGTGTTACCCTCATCCAATTTCAGAAAAATGGATTTTTCGACGATTTCCCATCGAGGACGTGGGCGCCCCAGGCCGAGCCTGCGCGGACGATGACGTCATAGAAGATCGATATCTTACAATTGAGCCATGCTAGATACCATTCGGTCCAGCTTTTCATGCTGAATTGAATGGTGTTATTGGGAGTAGGGAAAACTGTAATTTGGGCGAGTAAGAGCGAGGAGAACATGGACCGTTGTTGTATTGCATTGCACGCGCGGCTGTGTTCTGAGCGCGATAACTCTGTCATGTGTGAACCTTTCCGGTTGCAGCTTGTGCGTTCTGTGGGCAGTAAAATGTTCTAATAGTGCGCTGAAACAGAGCAATGTTGCTTATGATTGGACTAAGTTACTGCGCTGCGAAAATGCAGGTTAGCCTTGTGTGGCGCATTTTTTTCCAAATTCGGTGGACAACTACGGGAAGATCCAGCGAGCAAACCACCTACAAATGCATGGACGAGCAGAACGCTTAAGGTACTTTACGATGATATGCTCACAACTCCTCAGCTGCCTAAACCGCCTTAGCTCTAGCTGCCATTTTAGGACGGTGGACTTAGCGTTGAAGTTTCCTGCGCTCTTACTCACCCAGATTTGAGCTTTCGACTCTTGCAATGGCACCGTTAGCTTCAGCACGAAAAGCTCTATCGAATGGCGTCACTATCAACCAATTCTGGAAAAAGCGATTTTTTGACAATTTCCCATCGAGGACATGGGCCGAGCCTCCGCGGACGATGACGTCATAGAAAATCGATACAGGATGTTACGTGCGGTCAAACAGCGCCGGTGGTGTAAGGCGAGCATCGCTGCCCGGAAAGCAGAAGATGCGGGTTCGAGTCCCGCCTGGCGCAAGAGTTTTGATCGCAACAAAACATCCTGTAACAAGATTTTTTCGAAATTGGCCAAATTTTCTCGTTCAAAATCATCTAGGGGCTATTTTGTGCGGTGATTACGAATCCGACGTCCGTTTTTGAAAATTTCGCCGATTTCGGTAAGTTTTGGATTTTCTTCTGGATAACTGAGGGTGGTTGTGTCAGGGTCACCGTCAGGGTTTGCTCAAACTTCATCTAATGGCAGGGGTTATTCGGGGTGTCTAACACGATGAAAAAGTCCATTTGGCTGATTATGGCAGGAGACCACCCATACCGATAACTGAGGGTGATCGGTGACCCGACCACCCACAAAGGGCAAATAACCCACTGTATACTATACACCACGCATCCTGCTTCTATGGGATGCCGCGTGAGCAATTTGAATGCGCATTTGGCTTACCCAATGAGTTGCGATGGCGACAACACGAAAACACCAATACAACATAAAAAGATAAGCAAAGGACAGGAGGGATTTGCAACCGCCTTGTTCCTGGTTGCAAGTAAAAGTGGACGATTGCAAGTAAAAAAGGTGAGATATAAAAGAATAAGTACCTCCCCAGAACTCCTCTGTGGAAGGGAAGTCCTTGTCAAAACAAGAAAATTACTTAAATCGCTCTATCCTTATGCAATCACAGTAGTCGAAGAAATATGCGAATACCATGTCGTACAACAACGGACAATAGTAATCGCTGTGATACATCAGTATACGATTATGTAACACATCTGTAAAAACCCAATAGCATTAGCGAATGAAGAGACAGGAATGGTAATAATTTACAAAAAGGAGCCCCTGTATCCAGAAGATAAACTCGTATTTAACCGTTATCCCGTGTTTCATCCTTCCAAGACAAATCTGGTAAGAAGTCGTCGACCTAGGAGGGATGCAAGGCTTGATTGACCTGAGCAGGAAATCCGTACCACTAATCTAGAATTAGGCGTACGCGATGGCTCCTCCGACCACCACACGCCCGTGCTATTTCTTACACGGCCGAAGATCTATGTGAAGAACGTAAGATGTTCCATGTCCGACCACGCATTGTACTTCTACGGGATGTCGTGGAGGCGATTTGAAGGGTATTTGACCGTACAATAATTTGCGGTGGACAGCCGATGAACAGGTCAGCGTTCTATTCTTCGCAGATTAGTCTGGTACCAATTCATCGACCCCGAAAGGTTAGAAGGCTTGATTGGCCTGGCGAGAAATCCGAACCAAGAACCTGGTATCGGGTGTGCACGATAGTCGGCACCTCCACCGACTGCGCTACACATGCCTGTATAATATGTAAGTTGAGGTAAAATTGGACATCGTACCAGGCGAAAGTGAGATAACTTGCCAGAAGATGCAAGGAGGAGTATCCTAAACTAATCGCAGTGCCTAAAAACGAACAAAACGTAGAGTAAATTGACTCCTATATTACTAATCAATCGACCAGCATACTCAGTAAATGGTTTAAACCGTATGACATAACTCGCTTAATTCGAAACTGCTGTAACAAGGAGATGAGGCCAAATTGATAATTTTGTCGTGTATAAAAAAATGCGTCTGTAGCTGACCTGGGATTCTATTATGTTTAGATGGTCTCACCATGAAGAGATCTCACTTATCACTTCCACAGAATCCTTGGAATTTTCGTTTCAGCCATAGCGAGATCGTACGTATATTCTTCGTTCGTTTGAAAATATCTCCAGTTCAAGATGTTTGTTTCTTACTCACTATTGTGATTGGTATGGCGATCAAATTTCAGGAATAGTGTGATGCTTCCAGAAATTCATTCTTCAGAAGAGAACTTACTTCTCTTTCAGCTCCTTGTTCACTGACTTGATGTATGGGTTCCCGCCTTGGGCGTTGCTCATCGCATCGTCAAAGTTGCGGTCTCTCGTATGGAAATTCTACGGGATGCAGCGGTGCACCTCGAAGGCGTCGTCAAGGCTCGTGTTCAGTGGATTGCTGGTGAGACAGTATTGGTATGTCGCTGATCACTAGTGATTCCAGGCAATCAGCGGCCGTATCAGTCAGTTCCCAAAACCAGACACCACTGTTCAGAACAGTTTCGAAGCCAAGATGAGCAGTGACTGAGGAGCAAATCCTTTATTTATCTATGCCGAGAGGCTAGCACGATCCGGAGGGAAAAGCGAACATCCACACCGATCATCTGAGTCTAAAATCTGATGAGCTCGCAGTTTCCTTATAGCCACAAGAGTAATCATTCCAATAGAAAGTCTGAACTGCGGAAATGTGTCTATGGACAGAAGCGGCTGTGTATAAGAAATGTGAAAATGCAAATATCTCCACCAGAATCCTCCAAAGGACAGAGTTTCAGCCGATTGAAGATCCGGTGCAGTAGTTAGGGGTTCGCTTCGACCTCGGCGCCAGCGATCGTTAGCCTAGGGCCTATATTATACCATCACACACCGTGAGCTACGCTTAATGATAATCTCCCATATCGATCGCGCCGCGCGTTGAAACGGTATGGGAGCTTATCGTTAGGCATCGCTCGGGGTGAGCGGTGGTACAGTATAGGCCTAGGGGTAGGATGGTGAACTCGTGGGAAGGAGGCTGAGGGTTCGCGTCCGCTCGTTGTGGTTCCGTTTTGCTTGCTTATATATAAGTGCAGATAATCGGATTCATTGCATTTTGGTCCAGTGACGGACTGGCTGATTGGTAGCAGTCTGCTCTATTTAGTAATAGAGTTGCTGAATGAGGGATTTTGCTAAAGATTATTCGACAGGTCGTACACGGATGTTAAGAATTGTTGACTTCCAAAACTGTGAGCTTCTGGCGGACAAAATATACGTTTAGATCGGTGTCTTCCAAAGGGGAAAAAGAATTCAAACTATGAATGACCGCGATCAACTGATTCGACCGCTACAGGTAGCAGCAACTGACATTGACTCATATCCATGTTCTTTTTGAAACCCTTGGATATTTTTGGTTGTGAGGTATTTAATGATTATGGCATAATTTAGAGCTTTATGACCCCAGGGTGTAATACGGTTTGACCTCGAAAGCCCCCCCTTCGCGGTGTAGTTTTCGGAAAAAAAGCGAAGGGGAATTGATCGACTAACACTTTATGCTGCGCATAGAAATGAGAATGAAGCAATGAAATTCAATAATATTGCTATTGAGTTCAATATTCCTTACTTTTATAAGCATACAAAATTAACTATAGGCCCATCAGCTTATTACATCGGTTTTAGCTAGAATTTTTGAAAAATTGTTAAAAAGAATATAACAGAACACCTTAAGGAGCAACGTATTATATCTGAGAATCAGTTCGGCTTTTTAGAAGGCAGGTCTGTGGAAATTGCGATGCTTATAGATTTAAATGACTGGACCACTGCCCTTGAAAACAAAGTACGAACTGATGTAATTTACTTTGACTTTATGAAAGCATTCGATAAGGTTCCTATACCTAAACTACTTTTAAAGATGAATATGATAGGAATACATCCAATGGTTGTCAAGTGGGTGAAAGAATTTCTATCGGGCAGAACGTTCCAAGTCAGGATAAAAGGCAATTTCTCGTCGACCTTTTCAACTTACAGTGGAGTTCCACAAGGTGGAGTTCTGTCTCCATTGCTGTCTGTTATTTATACTTACGAACTCCCTGTTGAAATTTCTCGATTTGGTGTCTCCTGCAAGGTTTACGCTGACGATATAAAAATTTATACGCCTTTTAAAAGGAAAGAAGAAGGAAAGAAGATTCAGACTCCCTACAGGCAGCAATTAACTACATGGATCAATGGTCTAGGGACTGGGAACTACTCCTTTCTGCGGAAAAGACCAAATATCTCATAGTTGCACCCCAGGGATGTGCGGAATTTTCGTTTCCGTGTTCCGAATTCCGGTTTCCGGCAATTTTGGGCTCTTCCGTTCCGTTCCGTGTTCCGCCTGTTTTTGGGCCGGAAGGCGGAAACGGAAATGGGCACTGTTCAACGCTAGTTTTCTAATGAACACAATCAGCTCGTCAATTAAAAAGGGTTCTCCTTCATATAATTGTGAGAGAAATACTGTTTGACAACTCTAGTATTAATATTCTTGAAATTGTTTAGACCACCAAAAAAAGCACTCAAAAATGGCATTGGCTGACAGAAATAGTGTGCCAGAAAGGCTATGTATGCACTGTATGCTGAGAAAATGCACTCCACATTTGAATGATCATAAAATTATTGATCCATTAGTTACAAATATCTGCAAAAATTTGGTAAGCATATAGCGCAATATAATGAAACAAAGGGTTCAGTGAAGGTTGTGCTATGCTGTTGTCTGCTCCAAGACTTAATCAGTGTTCTTGATCAAAGGTCTAATATCTCAATTTTTAATTTCGTTAGGTGTGATATTCATCCATCCGGAGTTATGCGATTCATTTTTTTCTAATGAAGCATCACGAATATCTACCATGAGCTGTTATTTTGATTGACTATGGTGACTTATTGAATTCTGACAATTCTGACACAAAACTCTTGCTTCGAAAACCATCTAGGAACTGTCCATCAGAGTCGCCTTGTGCGTGGGGTTCTAGGCTGGTATATACTGAAATTCCTGTGGAAGGGTGGACCCACCATGACCAGTCATCCAGTTATCACCTTATCGTTAGATCCCAGAACGAAATTTGAGTACTAGTTCTGTTGATTGTAATGCAAATTCTAATGTTGGGTATGCAGATATTTGAGCAGACACCATGTTGTGCACGATGCCACAGGCTTCTAAAAATATTGAGAGA
>CANAIB010000134.1:0-18745 GCA_947359475.1 Heligmosomoides polygyrus bakeri
ACAAGTCTTCCTCTCATTCCGGACAGAATCACAGCGGCACGTCAGTGCTTATTGCGAGCAGGCTGAAATGAGGATGTTGTACTGGTGACCATACCGAGAAACAACATCAAAAGACAACATCAAACGAATGCAAAAAAAAAAACGCGTCGTCTACCACCTCGAGTTCTTGCGGTTTAGGAACACCTCGCTGGTATGGGAAAGCAGCTTAGTAATTCCGCTTCGAAGCACCGAAAGGAAGCCCATTTCAAAATGCCGACTTTAACAAGTGCAAGTGTTCTACTATGAGAAGGAAATGGCTCCAGAGATGCTCTCTAGACTTGCTGGATTCGTGAAAGAAATCCATTCATGGACAAAAGAAACGTGCGCATTCCAGTTGCAAGTGAGTTCTTGCCTTCCCTTGTGAATAAGCTATCGCAGCTTCTCGTATACTGTTATTTGCATTTTTTGACTTTATGCGCGCTGTGCAGTGTATTGTACCACCCAAAAGCTTGCCACTTCCATGGTGGCCCGTTAAGTCGGTTTTTGAGCGCTGTATCGGTGAGTTAGCTCAGTGGAGGCAGGTTCTCTGCACGACTCACTTGGGACTGGTTGGCATCTACCAAGGCGAACATGGTGTTTGTGACCCAAGTGGCTCACGGTGAGGAAAATTTCGAGCTTCTTCCAAAACTTGCAGACGTCGATTCAGTGGAAACGTTGACTGTAATAAATGAATTTATAACGAGCTGGTAGGCACAGAGAAAACCAAGTGTTATTCTACGTGTCTGGGATAAAACACTCGCTTATATATAGGCATGCCACCACATGTTAAAATTTAAATTGCTAAAATTTGCAACAAACCTGGTACAAGCCTATATAGGACAAAGATATCCGATAGAAGCAAAGTGCGTGGAGCGCTCCGCAGGAGATTGACTAACTTCCCACCCTTCTCATTCTCCTTTAGCACTTTACACTCACATTTTCGCAGGGTGAATAGTGAGGTGCTGCCGAGGTAGAAGGGTCTTTTGGGTCCTATAACACTCATTTTCTTCTTGGGAACACTCGACTCAGATGCCATAGCCAGTGTACAGCTTGTTATTAGGGGAGAGTGGTGATCCACCCACCACTCCACCCAATAATCTTCCGCCGCGGTGCCGATGCCGAAGCACATGTTTGGCTGATTCAAGCAATTCATCGATTTCTTGCTCGCTGTTTTCGCAGCTAAGTTATATTGCTTGTTTTGCAGCCGGCCGCCATTGTTCGGGCGCCGCTAGGAGCGGCTACGGCGACTTCCTGTCACTCGGCGAAACTCTCGCGGACCGCTCCATGCCAAAACACGGGCGATATCAGCCCTCCAGCAGCAGGGCCGCACGAGTTGCTTCCGTTCATCTGGCCAGAATTAACTGCGTGGCATCCGCTGCTTCATCATTGTAGAAGACATCTGTTGATCATAATTACGGATTCACCTCTCACTGCACATGATACTTTACGACGCATTATTTATTTCTTATTTATTTGTTAATTCATTTATTTCAAAGTGCGAATATGGTTTATCCAGTTATTTGGATTAATAGAAATAATAATAATAGAGAAAAAAGAAAGTAATATTATGTTATTAAAGTAATTAATTAAAGGATAAAAGACGACGGGGCGCGTGGCGCGCAGTCGGAGGAGGCGACGGCTGTCGCCTGCACCCGATACTAGGTTCCTGGTTCGGATTTCCCGCCCAGGCCAACCTAGCCTTCCATCCCTCCGGGGTCGGTGAATTGGTACCAGACTTGTCTGGGAAGGATAAAGCGCTGACTTGTTCATTGGCTGACTACCGCAAGTCATTGTATGACGAATACGCATTCAACTCGCCTTCACGACATCCCGGAGAAGTAGAATGTGTAGCGCATCCCAAAGGGGATTGAATAACGCCGTCCTTTATCCTTTATCTTTATAAAAGACGACGCTACTCAACGTCACCATTCAAGTTCTGCAGGACGTTGTGGTGGGGATTTGAATGCGTATTTGGTCATACAATGACTTGCGGTGGCCAGCCGATGAACGAGTCAGCGCTTTGTCCTCCTCAGATATGTCTGGCACCAATTCACCGACCCCGGAGGGATGGACCGATGCTTGGCCTGGAAACGAGAATCAAGAGCCTGGCATCGTGAACATGCTGCAGCGGCACCTCATCCGCTTGCGCTACACATGCCCAATGCCTTTGTGAGGAACAAATATCCCGGTATTGCATAATGGTTCACATACTGCTGCACAATTCGGGTGTTAGGCTCCAAAAAATCTTCGAAACGGCTGCCTTCAGATCTAGAGGTACAGTTCTAAAAATCAGTTTTAAGCCACACAAACCCAAGGTGCTTGCGCAATGCTTTGTTGTCAGAGCAGGCCGCGCCTGCCTCTCTTCTTGGTGTTAATTTGACGCTTTCTGTACCGTGCTAGTCATCGCTGTTTTATTCTCTCCCTTCAAACGCAATAAGCTTAATGCCTAAACGTAATGCTTAACAATGGGTATCAACAAGTTCGTACGAATCCGTAGAGGATTCATCATGTGCTTTTGCTTCACCATTTGCATCCCTCTTTGTCACTATACAGCAAGTGAGATTCTATGTATAGTGCGCTATGTATAGAGCGCTTAGTCATTTGCCATTAGCCTTTCTCCTTCCCTTTATTTCTGGAAGCTAATCCAACGGCAGCGTACGTCGTCTCTTCAGCTCCTTCCACTAACAGTAATAACGCGGAACAAGCAGATTACTCGACGGAAGTAGAACATGCCTTGCACTTTTATTTCAGATAAAGCACCCACGTATTCAAACTACTTTTTTTTAACGTCACATGAGAGAAGTTGGGATGCAGAACAAGCACACGCTCTCACAGCTAGCCTACTGCCTCGCAGACCGACTGCTCAAGGCTCCCGGAAAGTTTAGGGCCCATCTTTGGGTGGAATCCTTTCACGTGAACTATACATAAACGCGTACTCGAAGCGCAAAATCCTCATATAATCTGCTACTACCACCGTCAGTCGCATGCATCCCGATTCGTTTATTATTTTGATGAATGGCAAAGCCTCCGGTCTCCTACAAACCGTGTGCATCGTCAGTCATTTCTTTCTGTTTGATTTCCTTCATCATTTTCCAACATATATAGAGCATCGCCTTCTTTCAAACCTCGAATCGTCTCCGAATTGATGTATTCACTAACGGGGGAAATGCATCCCTTAATTTCTTAAGTTGGGAGAGGGGAAAACGGGTATCTGCATGGATCCGGAGCTGGAAATACTTAGCAGTGATCTAGGCAAATCAGTGCTTAGAAACGTTTGATACCAGCTGCGCAACGGTTAAGGTAACACGATCGGATGGCCTGCAGCTGAAGCCAAAATAAGTCCTAAAAAACTCCTAAAATTTTGAAAACTAATAGACTCCTACATAGTCGATGTGAGGTACATAGGGTCGCCTCTGTGTATCAAATGCGTCAGCAATCCGCCCTTTCGCCTTTGTTCGTGCCAGATTTGTGGAGTAGCGAACTTCACCATGATTTTTCCTTGTGCATGGTTACCCTGAATGACGAACTGTTTAAGTCCTGTTCGCAGGGGTGGTGTAAAGAGTTTGTCATTGAGGGTAATCAGGAGAAATGAAAAAACAATGCTAGTCAACCTACTGTTACTTTGTAGTCCTACAGAATTATTACTGCCCAGTGGCATTGAGACGCCTGACGTGGTTGCCTCGCCTGATTTTCGATAACTTGGCCCACGCAGTAGCGTTTGTTGTCCTCGATTCTGGACCATGTACGGGACCCTGGACGTCTTCTTTGATTCCCCGCTGGGGAAGTTCATCGAAAGTCCACCTTGATTTGATTGAACCCATGAATCCGTGGGAAGAATTAGCGCAAGTGAGGGTGAGTCGAATATCTAGTTAAACACAGACCCGAACATGTCTCCCCGATTTTCCTGAAAACCCTACAAAGAGTGTGTTCCACCTCTCCTTCGTGTACTAGGTTGACTTCGCAAGCAAGATTCACGTAGATGAGCGCCGAAGGTGTTTTGTATTATGTGTTAATGGGATATTATGTAGAAACCGCATAATATCCCATATGTACACGTATAAACCTGGGCGCGTGGAGCGCAGTCGGAGGAGGCGCCGGCTGTCGCCTGTCGCCTGCACCCGATACCAGGTTCCTGGTTCGGATTTCCCGCCCAGGCCAACCAAGCCTTCCATCTCTCCGGGGTCTTTAAATTGGTACCAAACTTGTCTGGGTAGGATAAAGCGCTGACTTGTTCATCGGCTGGCCACCGCAAGTGATTGTATGGCCAAATACGCATTCAACCCGTCTCCACGACATCCCGTAGAAGTAGAATGCGTGGCGCATCCCAAAAGGAATTGAATAACGTCGTCCTTTATCCTTTATGTAGAAACCCACTATTTCCCATGAGCATTTATATGTATAAAGTGGCTCAAGCTCTAACCCACATGTTGGCTCGCAGTCGGCAATCTCTCGACAATGCTCTGCATAGCGCTTGAGCAATTTGTAAGGCTACAGATGGCATGTGGTCTTCTTCACCGTTCAGGAAGATCTCCTAGCAGTACATCCTGAAGTCTCGTTTTACCTTTACCTTTTATTGCGTTGCTTTTGCAGGCTGTTCAGTAATCATCGTTTTAACAGATATGGCTCAGCCACCAACAAAATTGGGCACCGAGTGACGTGAGAAGTTTTGATATTGCTCCATCCTTTTACCTGGGCCATAAAAGGTTCTTTAATGTGCACCGCCACGTCACTAGAAAGTGCAGCTCAGGCAATCTGTAATTCTTGCTGACTTAGAAAATAAAGCTAAAAGCAACACTGACCAGATTCGACTGTCTGTGAGTCTTGTAGGTTAAACTTCTTGTGGTGGTTTGATTGTAGCCGAATTCAAGACGTTAGTGCTTTAAACGGCTAACGTTTCGGCTTTTCGGCTTTGTCAGAGCCTGGAAAATCAAGGGTCAAATGCAACTGGGACTGGCTAGATCACTTTCGTCTTTGATTTTCGAAGCTCTGACGAAGGCGAAAAGCCGAAACGTTAGCCGTTTAAAGCACTAACGTCTTGAATTTGGCTGCAATCAATTCACCACAAGGAGTTCAACCACAAAGCAACAGTTTAGTGTTTCACTTCTTTAACCGTAACAGCTAAGGATTCCAAAAGGACAAAATCATCACTGCGGAGGCTAATAACCAAGCGCCTTACAGACCGAAATACCATTCTTGTTGCCCTTTTCGAGTGTCATTCGAGAATCGCTTCCGTTTGAGGCAGCTTCGACGATGACGAGGAGCGGCGCCGATCTTTTTCTTAAAAGCGGAGGTTAATTTAGAACTGCACGTCACTGTATGTCCGAGTTTTTCAGAAGCATCCCGTTGAGAACAACGGCCATTTTCGGTAGTTAGATAATGGGTTCTACCATTCAATTCTTAATTAACTAATTCGCAGATTTTCGTGGGATGCCTGTAGCGTTGCTATCGAAACTAGGATAGACGCAAAGAAATGGAGCGTTCTAGAAGCATAAAAGATGGCGTCGCGAGCATCGTTGCCTTATGCCGTGTCGTTGTCCCACGTCACTTGATCTGTTCGTTGCTTCTCGAGAAGGTACCCAGAAGCTTAGAGCCAACGCCTTGAATGTTAGGAGACATTGACTACGTTTCCCTTCATAGATAATGCTTGAGGGCAGTACTCGTTTTGTTCCACTATACTTTCTCAATTTAATGTAGACCATTTTCCATTTTCTCGCCTAATTTGGAACTTTTCAAACCAAGCTGGGCACTCTACTAGCATAGTTGTGCTCTTGAAATTTTTCCGAATAATCGAATTCGAATATATTCGCAAAACGCGATTTTTTTGAATATTCGAATTCGAATGTTCGGAATCGAATGCGAGCCATTCCAATTCCTATTCGACGAGGTCATTCGAGCACAACTACAATACCACTCGCTTCGCACGGTCAAAGAAAACCACTTGCTCACTATTCCTCTAGGTTTAGGTGTATTTTTTTTTGAGAAGCGGTTGGCACCGTTCGATTCGTCTTCGCGAATTCTACACGACTGTGCATACAACCTATACCAGTCCACCACATTTTCGCCGTGTGTGGCCAAAAAAAATGAATGATGCAGGCTTTTTGCAATTGGAGCATCTTATTTCTCGAACAAATATGTTTTCGGAGTATCTCAATCATGGCGTACGTTGCCTGTGGTCTGTCATGCCAGGAATGCGAGAGTGCACAATGCGTACAGGATTGAACCTATCAGTCGAGTAGGCGAGTAGAAAGTCAGAAATTCCCTGCCTCCCTATTTAGAAATTGCTCTAGTACTGTCTAGCAGCTTAAATATCTGCGACCATGGCCTTTGTTTTGCTCATACGCGTTTGTAGGCCTTTAGCTCATCGCGTCTTCAAACAGAGGTCGAGTGAAATCGGGAAACAAATATTTATTTATTTCCACAAATAGTGCGCATGAAATCGTCTTCGAACCAAAAATCATGTAGAAAAAAAACTCGAGAGAAATTCAACAATTACCGACAAACACAGCCATCATAAAGAATTTTCAGTGAGATTAGAAACTCTTACTAGGGAAGGGTTTTGACCTCCCATGGAACTTCAAGTTGAGAGCAGGATCATTAGAAAGAACTCGGAATGCGGTTTACGAATATGGGTGTCAAAATTGCAAAATGAAATTTCTGAGCGAGTTATTGCCGGCCGAAATCGGGGGACTGGCGGTGGTCTGGTAAGGTTGTGTGTACGTTTGTGTAGACCTCGTTGAATCGAACGGTGCCAACCGCTTCTCAAAGACCTATAACTGCAAGAGTTATGAGCATGCGACGTTTTCCGACGGATTAATCCGTCGGGACACCTTTCATTTAACCATGCGACTTGAGCGCTTTTTCATCTTAATCAAGAGGGGCACCTTTGGAAGAAAACGAAACTCTTACCAACAATTTGATCAGTAACGTCTAGAAGGTTGCAAAGAAATGCATGTGTAAAATTGTGTTAAAAATATGTAAAGAAACTGTGTGAAATACACATATGCAATGTAAAGATACCTTTCAAATTTAAAAAGTCTGATCTATTATTCACAAAAGAAGGAATTCTCGCTTTCACCGTCATGGAGGTTTTTTTAAATGAATATCGGAAACCTGATAGATTAACTTGAAGCGTAGGTGCTAGGTTAGGATGGAGTTATCTAACACGTCGGCGGTGAGGCGGTGTCGCTATATACTTTACTCTAAATATACAGGACCTTAAAAGGCTGGAACGCCTAGTTCGAAGACGATCGTCCAGGGGTTGGGTAGAAGTAAATACCAAATGAGTTTTCAATAATTAATCCCAATGTTTGGGGTATCACACTGTACTGATGATCCTCCTCCTTGCATCAGGAGGAAGAAATCTGCCTATTCTATGATTTGATGGGGGTTTCATCGGCGACCCTTCGTTGTTTCCTCTGAAAATGTAACTGCTGTGATTAAAAGGATAATTGTTCGCGCTCAGTAGGAGAACACTTCGAAGGGCAAACGTCAACTGGTTAGGAATAAGGTCTGCGAAAACCAATAAGAAAGAATAAGGGGTAAGGCATGGCGTTACTCAATTCCTTTTGGGATGCGCCGCGCACTCTAATTCTACGGAATGTCCTGGACGTGATTTGAATGCTATTTGTGAATGCGTATTTGACCTATACATTGACTAGTATAGGTCAAATACGCATCGTCTTTCTCGTCGTTCTTCATCTGTACCCTCTTCCATTTTCGTTTTCCTGTCTCTCTCCTTTTATAGACAGATTTTAAGGAAATCTTAAAATATACTCCTCTTCTTTACTGAAGAGCCACGGGAGGTGTATAACACAAAGGTTCTTCTGAAGGCAGTGACGAAACGAGCTTTTTATATGTTTTATATTTTGTGACATACCATTCTTTTAATTAATTTAAGGATAAAGGACGGCGCTATTCAATCCCTTTGGGATGCGCCACGCATTCTACTCCTGCGGGATGTCGTGGAGGGGAGTTGAATGCGTATTTGGCCATACAATGACTTGCGGTGGCGAGCCTATGAACAAGTCAGCGCTTCATCCTTCCCAGACACGTCTGGTACCAATTCACCGACACCGGAGGGATGGAATGCTTGGTTGGCCTTGGTGGGAAATTCGAATCAAGAACTTGGTATCAGGTGCAGGCGACAGCCGGCGCCTTCTCCGACTGCGCTCCGCGCCTTAATTAATTACAATTTTAAAAATTCTGTTATTTTACACCTTTCTTTACTTGTTTGAATTACATTTTCTTATGTTTTATATTGCAGTGGCCAGTCGACGAATAAGTCAATGTTTTGCCCTCTTCAGGTGATTGCCAATTCACCGGTCCGGAGGGGATAGAAGGCTTGGTTGGCCTGGGCGGGAAATCCGAACTAACAACTTGGTATCGGGTGCACACGACGACCGGCACCTCTTCCGACTGCATTCTACGTGAAAGCCAGTGCTTATCAGAAGCATACATTTTTACGGCAGATAGGAGATTGTTTCCAAGAGGGAGCATTCTATCAGAGTGAAAAACGTGAAAATAAACACTGACGAGTGGAACCATAAATTTCTCGAAAAGGGTTATGTGACGGTTGCATTGAAAAATTTCAAATTTTAAAAGGTCTTTATACTGCCTAAATTTAGGGCACAGTGCACTGCTAACAGTAAGTTCTCTGTGCTCTGTTTGAATTTTTCATAAGTTCTATCAATAAAACAAGTAAATCTCATTTCCATACGTTTTCAGTGCCGTGTGACAGCACACTTCACTTTTCCGGAGATCAAGAATGTTCATCCAATGCGTGTTCCCTAAACCGTGCACCTGGGTTCGCTAACCGCTTCGAAAGTCATTTTCGAACAGTTATACATGCAACCGAGGGCTGTGTGAGTCATTCGCACACTAAGCTCATTGCCAATCTGCGGATGACTTGTGAACAGAACCCGATGACTCATGACGTCTTCGACGTTGTCGCAAGTAATGACGAATTCCTTGCTCGATTTCACTGAGGAGCAGGATTAACCGAGTTCCCTCCCCCTTGCACTCCATCCGGGGTTCTGCTGTGTCTGTGTTCGGACTTGATTCTTCAATATGATATGCTATTGTCATACCATAATAGCAAACAATGGATCATGCAGCGTGAAACAACAAAGCATCCGGATCCAGATTGCATCCATAAAACGGACGGTAACGCTAGCTTATCGATTCGATCAATGAGCTCAGCTATTTGTATGCAACTCTCCCTCGAAACTGTCTTCTCCATAAATCGGAAGGCTCCTCGCTTTCCCTTTTCAACAATTTCTTTGCGGACAATGCGTGATTACTGGAGTCTACTCTTTCAGATTTGAGAGAGCTGAGCGCGTGTACAAAATTCTGATATGGCGTTCTCGAAGTAACCGCGATTGGCGCTCCCACAGATTGCGTATGAGTCAGAGCTTCTTTGTGATTTTTCCTGTGTGTCTTTTGAATTTTTGCTATGACGTTAACAATGAGTTACACTCCCAATTCTATGAATCATAATGTGCAACGCTACGGCTTTCTTTAATCGAACTGTCCTGCCAAAGGTTCCCAGCTTCGACAGAGCTCACGAGCAGGGTTAAACACCAAGGGTATCGGTGGATGATATCAGACTGAGATATTTCTTTTCGGGTTATACACCATTGTCACCCCAAATTGGAGACTTCTAACTAACTTTGACGGTTTTGAAATCGAACTGAACGCCTTCCGAATCTAAACGAGTATCTTATAGGTTAAACTACGGTCTCTCCATGGTGGTTAGAATAATTTCTTGTTTAAGGAAAATTAAGCACAACTTTCTTTGGAAAATTTTTCTGGTAAATGAACGCTGCTTGAGATTTCATAACATTTTTATTTTTAATAAACATTTTTATATTAGATATACTGATTAGCCGCTCGAGATTGGGAAATCCGTTTATTGGCCGACATTTCGGCAAACAAGGGCCTAAATGAGACAGAACATTCACAATGTTGAACGACCAAATCCCTCGACAAAACCTTACAGGAAAGTTGATGAAGTACTACTCAGCAAACCAAAGAGATCAAATACAAAGAACCAACCTTAGGTAGATCCACAGAAGTGGATGGTTGTGAGGCCACAAGCTAGGCAGTCGGTATTTAAGTCGTGCCTGTGTTTGGAGGTATTGGTTTATATAGGGCAGTGACTGCCCTCGCACTGACCTAGGTCAGACCGTGGCCCAAGCCTAGGTCAGCCCACAGAGTCCCAAAAACGGGGAAAGTTCACTGGTGATAGCGAGACATTCTTCTTTCCGGTTAATTTTTGGGTTTTTAGAATGGATCCAAAAGGCCTCCAGTGTCTTACGCTCAGTAATGTCGGATTCCAGACACAGAATTTTCACCGAAATTTCGAAGTCTTCATCTGCATACCTTTCAACCCGATGGGCGTCCAGTGGGGTGGAGAGCCGCGACTTGGATTTGCCCTGCTGGTGTTCCTTGATTCGAATGTAGAGGGGTCGCGCCGTCTCTCCAACGTATTGGTCGCCACAGGCGCAGCACGAAATTAAGTAGATGGTCCCACTCTTGCTGCAGTTACCCGATTTTCCCCAAGTGCAAACTACACAGTTAGGGGTCACGCAGTCTTGGTCGTATATGCGGTTCCTGACAAGCTGCTTCCTCAAAGTGTCAGGCGGTATTTCTACCAGCGAGACCAGCTTGTCTAGGTCACATCTCCTCAGGCAAAGCCTTACGGCTTTGCTAACCTCATCGGAGAGGAATGGCGTACAGAATGCTATTTTGTTCCCTAGAGTCTCTGGAGACTCCTGAACGGGTGATGTTACCGCTGTGGCCCCTCGTGAAAGGACCTAGAGGGCTATACCCATTCGATACAGCTATATCGCGCGCCTTATTGATGGAGTATTGTCTTTCCATGGCACCCGTGCAGACCTCTTTTGCTGTCCGGAACATGTTACGGACTACCGCCCGTTTAGTCTGAATGGGGTGTGAGGAAAAGTAATGAACTAGAATGTTCCTGTTGGAAGGCTTGCGATACCACCTTGTTCTATAGGATCCATTAGCAATGGAGACCTCGACATTTAGGAACGAGAGCCAATTATTTGTAGGCTTTTCCCTGGTGAGCCTTATGTTTCGAGACTGATTGTTCAATAGTTCGAAACACTTATCCATTTCCTGTTGTGTGGAGCAAACCACAAAACAGTCGTCGATATACCTGCAGTATAGCATAGGTAATCGACTCAGGATGGGGCTCTCAATTTTAGCCATAAAGGCAATGGCAAGAACAGGTGCCAATCGCTGTCCCATGGCTAGTCCCCTAGCCTGCCTGTAGTAATTTCCCGACCACTTAAAAATGGTGCAGCTGAGACACTCTTTAAAAAGTGTCATAAAAGCAGGAACGGAAAGACCATGCAAGCAAAGGCTTTGTTGGTGTTGGGTCAAGAGTTCGAAGACAGCTTGCATGGCGGAGTCATTTGAAACGTTGGTGTACAAAGCTTCAACGTCGAATGACTCAAATGCGCAGCTTTTACTAAGCGTAGCATTGCGGAGGTGGTCCAAGAACATATGAGTGTTGCTAAGATGAGCAGGGATATATTTAAGGAGTTGAACCAGAATTAAATTAAAAACCAAGAAATCCTATCGGTGGATCCCCCTACGCAGCTTATAATAGGCCGAACCTTAAAATTGGAAGGCTCGGAAGATGATAAATCGTCGCTGGAGAGTTCATGAGTTTTTATGAGGAGATATAGAACCGGGCAGGAAGGCGCGTCAATTTTTAGGCGGGATATGATAGAAGATGGTAAGTTAGCATACTTACGATTAGCTATGGAAACCCAGATATTGTTTATTTTGCGGCATTGAGCCAAAAACTCTTTAAGAGAGGAAGGTTGGTATAGGGAGGCATCGCGTAGGTGCATTTCGGTTATAGCCCTGTCCAACCGTTGTGGCATGACAATAAATTCGCCCCCTTTGTCACTTACAGACAGCCGTATTGTGTTAGACCGAATGAGATCTCGTATTTCACGGATTCCGCGGTTTTGGCTAGGCGTAAGGTTGGACAAGAACCGTGTTTTTTGTAATGGCGAAGAATGTTAAATATGCCCATTGAGAATAGCCGGAACTTAACATCGACGCAGCTGTCTGGTTCCTGCTGCCTGTAGGTGGTGTGCGGAAAGGGAGGTGCCACTGCTGACATTATGGCGTTGCTAGGACGTTGACCCCCCTCCCTATCTAGTTTGGCTCGATGTCTAAGCCGGTCTTGCAAGCACTGGAGATTTCCGACAATAGTGCGCGAAACCGCCGCTGATATTGGCCTGGATGGTGAAAAGCTAGGACCCAATTCTAAAACCGAGCGAACGTTTTCGGAAATTGCAACGTCTCCCACCACTGTAACCCTGTTTTTGGGAGGCACCGTGCCGCCTGCAGTAGCGTCGTGGTCACAATGATGAAAGGAGCTAGTCGGTCTGGGTTGTCTCTCTCGGTATCTGCTTAGTAAGTCATCAAACTTTCGCTGTAACTTCATCTTGGAATTAGATCGAACAAAATCGCAAATAGTTCTAGACCCACTTACAACTCTTTTCCAAACGCGATCGTCCAAGTATCGAGCACAGTATTGTTCTTTTGAGATACACTTCTTGATCTGGCTGTACATTTGCTGCTGTCTTGTTCGGAGCGTCAGGCGGAGAACTTGAAGGTTGATGTCGACCACTCGGCGATCGTTTGCTGGAAGGCTGCACTGCTCGTGGATTTGCTTGCCGGCGATGAAGTTCGGCACGAGTCGGTGTTGAAGGCAGCGACGGAGGAAGTGGATGTGCTGTCGGGGACGACGATCTTCTGCCGCATTGACTGTTCCATTATTGTCCAAAGTGGTCGTGGAACGTTGTCGTGACGATATAAGGATAACGGGTACGATTTTTCCTAAGTACGTTAATGGCTTTGCATCAGATTGACCTCTTTTTGATTTCGGATGTACGTATTCTGTTGATTTTTCGTTGGATCTTCTAACAAATATCGATTCATGTCGCGGTGGGCAGGATTGGAACGTGGAGTGCACCAACCAATCATAACCAAGCAGAGCACCAGCCGAACACATGACAGCCAATCAGGGTAGCAATACCACACTTCCTTTTCTTAACTCTCTGCCCATTCTGATTTCCACGTGCTGCCCCCTTCGCGACATGCACCGTCAACCAAGCTCTTCTAATCGTGTTCGATCTATTCTACAATCACGATAGCGTCACATGGCAAAAAAACGTTATGACGGATTAGTCTATCGCGAACCATCACTTGGAAACCGCTGATTTATTGATATCGTATAACGTGGGGCAATTCACCGACTTCAAAGGAGCGGGTGTTCTTTTTGACCTGGTCCCGAACCAAGGTTCAAATCGATACGGAGAGGATGAAAGAGCCGTCTCCTCTTATAGACCCTGTTCTATCGACACAAAGACTCCTGGAGATCCTCCTTAATCTGATAATCTCGCCTTAAAGACGAATTGAATTTGAATTGATTTAGTTCCGTTTTTTTTGTTATCTGACCATTTGTGGGTAAAAATATTTATGTTGCGAGCGAACAACCTCCAGCTGTTGCTATCCTTAAGGCTAAAGATCGAGTCGACCTCTATCGATGATGCTGTGATGAAGGCGATGAAGGCGACAGCATCAAGCCAAACAAAATTTCTCTTCCTGCTTTGACGTGCTCCTTACAAGGAACGTTTGGGAACTTACTCCAAAGATTCTCAACAAGACCTTTAAGACTTGTAGGGCAACTAACAAGCAGCACAGTGGTGGAGTTCGTTTTTGCTGCGGACCACTGGTTGGTCGAAAAATGGCAAAACATCGCCTAACACACCCGTTTCCACTTGCAGCGAGCTCGAGAGGATTAGAGACCATCGAGCTAACCCGTGTGCTAACGAAATTCTGGCGCTCATTTGCGTTAAAATCGTTACGTTTACCCGAATTCGATTTAAAAGGCACGGCAAAATGACCAACACTTTTTGTTGGGGGAGGGAGGGTACGTACCCCCGACCTCCCATCCATGAATTGCTAGGCGACAATTTTCTGCCATTTTTAAACCACCCAGTGGTCTGCAGCAAAGAAGAACTTTACGCTTGTGCTCCTTGTTGGATGCGCTATAGGACCATGTAGGTATAGTTGAGAACCGTTGCGGTAGTTTCACAGAAGTCCCTTGCTAGAAACCTGTTAGAAAGCCGTACAAAAGAAGGATAGTCGCGAGATCGACGGCGTCAGCGACGAATCGGGAGCACCATTTTCGTAGTGCCACCATTCAGGCAAGGGAGAGAAGGGCTCCGGAGCTGCTAACTTCGTTAAAGGATCTGAGATGCTGTGGCATGGGCGAAATCGTCACAGACTAGCTAAGGTGGTCAGATCAGCTGCTTTGCTGACATCCGTCAGTAGGTTTCGCGCAAAGGAACACCAGAACGACCACCAACTCCTTGCTCGGACTTCTTCCTGGAGGCCCTGAATAGGATGTAATACCAATGCTGTCCCCTGAGCTATAGAGAACGCCTCACTGGGCTCTATGGTGTGCGGCAGGAACGAAAGGAGATGTTGCTGGCGTTTCGAATAATTTGACGATCATCGGGACGACAGTGATACACATTTTGAGCATTCTTAGCGCTGGTCTATGAAATGGTCCACCACCAATTGGAGATTAGGGTATAGATCTATAATCATTTTACTTATTATTCATTCAAGGCAGCAGCCGCAGTCGGGGGAGGCTCCGGCTATCGCGCGCACCCGATTCCAGGTTTCTGGTTCGGATTTTCCATCCTGGTCAACTAGGCCGTCCATCCCTTAGTGAATTGGTACCAGATTTATCGGGGGACGATAGAACGCTGACTTGTCCATCGGCTGGCCACCAAAGGTCACTGTATAAGGCCAAGTACGCATCAGGGGTGCACACAAAATTCTGTGCGTTAAATTTTTCAAACGAAATTTTTTAACGGAAAATTTTCGTTAAATTTCCGGTAAATCGTTAAATTTCGTTAAAAAGAACATTTAGCTGCAAATCATTCTTTTAAGCGAAAAAATCAAGGAAAAACCTTATACGTTTCAACTTCAAGAGGTCAACAGCTGAAGTTCAAGGATTGGAGTGTAACTTTGCAATGTAAAATAACAGTTCATCATCATCAAGCACATAAAAATAAATGTCCTCAGTATCAAATTATCTACAGGCTGTGGAGTAAGAGAGGTATGGAATTACCATGCAAGATGCTCACCGACAAGGCATCTTAAAATGTGCGATCAGGCAAAACCCGGAGTTCCCTTTCTTAGTTTTTTGCGAAACCGTTTTGAGTGTCTGTTCTACGAGCATATACAGTCTCGCTGCGGGCATCACCCCATTAATTACAGAAAGATTTAATAAAGATACAATTAAAAGCCTATCAGCGGAATGCGAACACGTTGTCGAACACACGATTTTCGAGTGCCCGGTGTCTGGGACCAATCCATTTTTTTGCAACATCGAGACCGTGACACGACATCGTGTCACACGGTCCTACACTGCCGAAAAGGTGTGCTACGTCGTCAACTTGTCAACGTTCAGAAAAATCCCCCATTAAAGGATAAAAGGATAAAGGACGGCGTTACTCAATCTCTTCTGGGATGCGCCAGCGCATTTCACTTCTACGGGATGTCGTGGAGGCGACATGAATGCGTATTTGGCTATACAATGACTTGCGGTGGCCAGCCGATGAACAAGTCAGCGCTTTATCCTTCCCAGACAAGTCTGGTACCAATTCACCGACCCCGGAGGGATGGAAGGCTTGGTTGGCCTGGGCGGGAAACCCGAACCGGGAACCTGGTATCGGGTGCACGCGACAGTCGCGCCTCCTCCGACTGCGCTACACATGCCCCAGAAAAATTAGCTTTCCTAATTTTTGTTAATAGCGTTTTCTTAGATCGTTTAAAATATGTCCAGCGAGCGAAAACATTCTTTCCGTCAAGACTGTTCCAGGTGGCGGGCAAAATTATTCTGCGATAAGCAACGCTAGGTGAGGATAGGTATATCTTACCAGGAGGTTAGACCAGTATCTTTGTGGATTCGTTGGCGTGCTTGTGGGCTCGGCGAAGAAACTTCTAGGTTCAAAATGCACCAAAGGTTAGAGGGATAAAGGGCGGCATTACTCAATCGCTACCCCCCCCCCCCCCACGCGCTCTACTTCTACGGGATGTGGAGGCGGGATGAATGCGTATTTGGGCGTACAATGACTTGCGGTGACCAGCCGATGAACATGAGACAAGTCTGGTACCAATTCACCCCGGAGGGATGGTAGGCTTGGTTGGCCTGGGCGGGAAATCCAAACCAGGAACCGGTATCGGGGCACGCGACAGCCGACATCTCCTCAAACTGCGCTACACGCGCCCCCGAAATGCATTTAATTTTTTAAATTCAAAACATTCATGAAAGCATTAAATATTCTTGCTGATTTCAATAGTTTTTTTTAGAAACAGTTCTAATAGGGAAGATGAGACCTGCAACATTAGTGAAGACAAAGAGCAAATGTGATGAACTCACTGAGAAAAAAGTCCGATAAAAATTGTTAAATTTCTAAAAATTTCCGGTAAGTCATTAAGCCAGATTTTAACGAAAAATGCCGTTAATTCGTTAAATCCGTTAAATCGTTAACCGTTAAATGTGCACCCCTGGTACGCATCACAGTTGCCTCCATGACATCCCGTAAAAGTATAATGCGGAGCGCGTTCTAAAAGGGTTTGGATGACGCCGTCCTTTCTTTATCCTCTGTTTATTTACTTGTTTATTTTTTATCAATTAATTTGATCTCCTCGGATTGCGCCGTATATTACCTTAGTTCGATTCTTGCCCACTGTCAATAAGATTTTAGATGTTTATTTTGACGTTGAGATCCATTTGAAATCTTCCAAGTAGCTACCTCACTTGGAGGACTATACCGAGCGGGACTTCCTGAGGGACCCCCTATTCTGCGTAATTAAACATTTATTGCAAATCTACATCTATAAAAGGAAAGAAAAGAAAGCAAAGGAAAGCTCTAAGAACAGGCGGATCACTCGGCATTTTATGCTTATACCAGAAGAGGAACGGTCGTTGACGTTGGTATCTGCGAGAAGTCTGCTGTCGTCTAGTTCACTTGGAGCCATCAAGATTCTGTAATCTCTTTGCTTTTCGAAATCTGAACTCAGCCTTTGTTAGGTTTTAGTGTTCCTAGAGTAATAGGCCCTCGATGGATTTCTTGAATTCTTTCAATTCTAAGGACTCTTCTTGCCTTCCGTCCCGTGCACCAGAAGCGATTGGCCAAACAGCCTTCAGAGTTCGATCTTTTAAGGTGCAGTTCGCAAGGGGAAATACCACCAGAAACATTTACCTTGTTGTGTGAAATAATAAAAGTTGTACACTTGGTGATTTTGTTGGGAAAAGCTAAATATTACCATGAGTCCTAGAATTCTACTAGAATTGTCCTGATGAACGGAATGTGCAGTGGAAAGAGTGGAAATTACTCAGTCCAACAATGGCTCAATTAATTCGAATACTTGATCAATTACGCGCAAATGCAAAGCCATCCTCACGGATTTCTTCTGATCTCTGTGTTCGACTTTTGCTTTATGTCTTACTTGTAACCGTTTCTTGGTCTAGATGACTACTCCCCACCTTCAAAAGATCGTTCTAGAATGATGACGTTTCGTCGTTGTTCAACGTTTAATGCACCAGGGCGTTCATAAACGTTTTTATTGGCTGTTCAGTTCCTTGCAGACACGAACTAGGTTAAGTACTTCCGGTATGGATAAGGAGCTTAGCTGAAAGCCGAACTCTCATCGTTTTAATGGTTATCGACTACGAATCAGCACGTTCTCGAACGGCTGGTTGTGCACTCATAGTCGTCATTGCTGGGTCATGTCGGCGCTTTTTACGGCTTTGCCGACGACATCGTCGACGCTTCATGCAACGATAGGAATCAATCGATAGTTGGCGGTGAACATCTTGAGCCCCACCACAGGCCTAATATGGTATGTCGCCTCATCGGAGAGCTCTCCCTAATGTCTGATCGCAGCTGCTTCATTCGCTCCCATTAACCTCAACTGGACATGCCCATCGGTTTCAGATCAGCTCTTTGGTCAGCTATGCTAAGGAATGTTGAATACAACCGCAGCAGCAGTTAGCATTACATTCCACATGAAACCATGACAGGATGCTACAAAATAATGCAGTACATAAAATTAGGGAGTCCGCTGTTATATAGTTCATTTAGATCTATTAAGTGGTCGTTATCAGCAATTTCATTTATCTTTTGTACGTGGAAATCAGCCTTTCTTCTATATTCGCGGCCTTCGTAATACAGTGCGTTTCAAAAGTATGTATCCACTCTAAAACTTGCCCTATCTCGTTTCGCGTTTATTTTTGCAGGGCCGCACTAAGCTCCGCTAGATTCCACGTAGTCGAGAATAGGTAACCACTCACTTTCAGAAATTTTTTCAGTCTCACACGAGAATCAGAATTTTTTGAAGAAAATTGATTGAAATTTGGCGTTTCAAAAGTAGGTATCCACTTGTGAAAAATAAACTTTTTACTAAATTGAAAAGTCGGTCGGACCACCATTATTTCTTATAACATCATGCATCGTATTATTCATGCTAGTGAAAAGGTATTGTATGATTTTGTCTTTGCTGGTGTCCCATGTAATCAAAAAATACCACCACGTCATTGAATTGTCGCTTACTCGCGTAGGCTCGTTGAACCACAATCCCCCACATGTTCTCCATTTCG
>CANAIB010000135.1:0-18709 GCA_947359475.1 Heligmosomoides polygyrus bakeri
TTCCCGTTTGAGGGTGGTCGGGTCAGGATCATCGATCACCCTCAGTTATCGGTATGAGCGCTCCCCTTCCGTAATCGTCCAAATCTATTTCGGCATCGTGTTCGGCACCCGAATAGGCCCCCGACCCTACACGAATTTTGAACAAAATCGATGATCCTGACCCGACCACCCTCAGTTATCCAGAAGAAATTGCAAAACCTACCGAAGTCGACGGAATTTTTAAAAACTGACGTCGGATTCGTAATCAGCGCCCCAAATAACCCCTAGACGATTTTGGACGTAGTTTGCACGAGGAAATTTGGCCAAGTTCGGAAATATCGGTTTTCGATGACGTCATCATCCGCGCAGCTCGGCCTAGGGCGCCACGTCCTCGATGGGATTGCCGAAAAATCGATGTTTCCAAAATCGGTCGAAATTGACACCGTTCGATAGCGCTTTTCAAGGAGAAAAGAACGGTGCCATTGTGAGCGTCGAAGGCTCAAATCAGGGCGAGTAGAAGTGCAAGAAACTCTAACCGCTAGCTTTTGCCGCTCTAAAACACCAGCCGAGGCTAAGGCAGTTTAGGCAACTGAGGAGCTATGAGCATATCGTCGTAAAGTACCTTAGGCGCTCTGTTCCCGTACATATTTTAAAGCCATCAGCTCGCCGCATCTTCTCGCTGTGGTCCACGGAAATCGAAAAAAAAATGCTTCACACAATCCTCACCTGCATTTTCGCACCCCTATAACATTGTCCCCTCCTAAGCTAAACAATTCTACTTTGGCGTACGAAAAGAACGTTCGACTGCCTACAAAACCAGCAAGCTGCCGCCTGAAAGGTTACAACTCGACAGAGCTATTGCGCTCCGAACACGCCCATGCGTGCAATTCCGTGCTAGAATGCTGTGTAGCTAGAATTTGGAGCGGTTGCCCCCCTCGATTGAAAGGTTCGAATCCGTATACATTGTTCACGGCGCACTTCAAAGGCTTGCTGGACAGCCTTGGAGCAACTCCTGAGTAGGGCGGCAAAAAATTTCTGATGAAACTCCCCAAACGCTCAGTCTACAAGCCGTCCCCCCCCCCCGGATTGAAAGGTTCGAATCCGTATGTATTGTTCACGGCGCACTTCAAAGGCTTGCTGGACAGCCTTAGAGCAACTCCTGACTAGGGCGGCAAGAAATTTCTGATAAAACTCCCCAAACGCTCAGTCTACAAGCTGTCCCCCCCCCTCGATTGAAAGGTTCGATTCTGTATGCATTGTTCACGGCGCACACCAAAGTTTCGCTGAGACAGATTGGAACTAATCCTGAGTGCGGTGACTGGAAATTTCTGAGAACCTTCTCCAAACGGCTCGAAACAGTCTTGAGGATTTCGCATTTCCCAGTGAGAGAAGATAGAAGCGCAGGGGACATGCGCTCGCCCACTCGATTGATAGGTTAGGTTCTGTGTGCATTGTGCACGGCGTACTCTCGGGGCATTCCTGGCATGACAGAGCACTGGCGACGTACGCGATCTTTGAGATACTCCGAAAGCACGCATATCCTGGGAAATAAGCTGCTTTAATCGCCCGTCCAGTCAATTTTGGACCACCCACGGCGAAAATACGGGCGTTCCGGTAAAGTTTTACACATACTTGTACAGATCTCAAAGAGGCGAATCGAATGGTGCCAACCATTATTCAAGAAACCTAAAACTGAAGGAGTTATGAGCGTGCGACGCTTTGCGACGCTATGTTGGCGTTTTTTCGCCCACTTTTGACCGTGCGGCGCGAGCGGTATTCTAGAAAAGTGTGTCGTGCATGACATTCTGATGAAATCGGCAAAAATTGAACCTGTCACTATAGAATCGAAGATTGCCCATAGAATCTTTATTCTTTAACTACATTACCGGACATGTCTTTCGGTCATTGGCCGAAAAAGCCGCGCAGTTCAACATAGGCCACTTTGGAACGCCCCAAAGCGGCCTTTTTGAATAACTTCTTTAGAAATTAAGTACTTGTGAAAATAAACATATATTTGAACCTAGCAGCTCGAGCTCTATCTTATGGCATATAAATCTCAGTAGAGCTGAACAATGCATGTAGGCCCGACAGAATCAATCGAGTGAGCGCGACAACCTGTAGAGCGAGCGTTTGGAGAGTTTTATCGGAAATTCCCAACCGTCCTAATCAGAAATTGCTCTAAGAAAGTCCAGCTCGCATTTGGAGTGCGCCGTGAACAATGCATATACGATCGAACCTATCAATCGAGTGGGGCGACCGCTCGCAAATTGCTGTCGCGGGCGTGTTCTGGGCGCAATAACTCTGTGGAGATCGAATCGTTCGGCTGTGGCTCGTGAATTTTGTAGGCACTAAAACGATCTAGTAGTGCACTAAAGCAGAATGATGTGGCTTATGATTGAGCAAAGGTGCAGCGGTGCGAAGATGCAGGTTAGCCTTGTGCGACGCATTTCTTCCGAATTCGGTGGACCACTGCGGGAAAACGCGGAGAGCTAACGGCCTTCAAATGCGTAAGCAAACAGAGTGCTTAAGCTGCTCTGCGATGACGTGCTCAGAGGTCCTCAGCTTCCTAAACTGCATTAGCCTCAGCTGCCAGTTTAAAGCGGCGGAGGATAGCGGTTAGAGTTTCTTGCGCTCTTCCTCGCCCAGATTTGAGTTTCCGACACTCGCAATGGCGCCGTTCTGTTCAGCATGAAAGGCGCTATCGAATGGTATCCATTTCGACCAGTTTTTCGAAAAACCAATTTTTGACAGTTTCGCATCGAGGACGAGGCCGCTGGACGCCGCAGCAGACGGAGGTTAACGTCGTTGCAAATCGATATATTTGAATTGGGCCACGCTTGATACCATTCGATAGAGCTTTTCATGCTGAATTGAATGGTGTTACAGAGTATAGAAAACCGTGATGTGAGCGAGTAAGAGCGAGGAGAACATCGACCGTCGTTGTCCTAAATTGCACGCGCGGGCGTGTTCTGAGCTTGATTACTCTGTCACATGTAAACCTTTCTGTTGCAGCTGGTGGGTTTTGTAGGTAGTAGGTCGTTCTAGCAGTGCGCTGAAATACAGCAATGTAGCTTATGAATGGACAAAGTTACAGCGGTGCGAAAATGCAGGTTAGCCTTGTGTGGCACGATTTTTTCCAAATTTAGTCGACACCTGCAAGAAGACGCGGACAGCTAACGGCCTACAAATGCGCCAGAGAACAGAACACTTAAGATTCTTTGAGAGAGTGTTTTCACAATTCCCTAGCTGATTAAACTGTCTTAGCCTCAGCTGCCATTTTAGGGCGGCGAACTTAGCGGTTGAAGTCTTCTGCGCCCTTACTCGCCCATGTTTGCGTTTTCGACACCCTCAGTGCCACAATTCTGTTCTTCTCGAAGAGCTCTATCGAAAGATATCAATCTCGACCAATTTCAGAAAGATAGATTGTTTGGCAATTTCCCATCGAGGACGGGCCGAGTCTGCGCGGACGATGACGTCATCGAAATTCGATATTTTCGGAATTGGCCAAATTTCCTCGTCCAAAATCATCTAGGGGTTATTTGGGGGCGCTGATTACGAATTCGACGTCCGTCTCTGAAAATTCTGCCGATTTCGGTAGGTTTTGGGTTTTCACACACAAGGCTAACTTGCATTTTCGCACCGCTGCAACTTTGTCCAATCATAAGCTACACTGTTCTACTTTAGTATACTACTAGACCGTTTTGGTGCCTACAAGACCCACAATTACAGCGGAAACGATTCGAACTTGCCAGAGTTATTACGCCCAGAACACGCCTGCGACAGCAATTCGTGAGCGGTCGCCCCACCCGATTGATAGGATCGATCCTATATGCATTGTTCACGGCACACTCCAAATGCAGTCTTAGAACAATTCCAGAGTAGGACGGCAGGAAGTTTCTGACAAAACTCCCCTAACGCTCACTCTACAAACTGTCCCCTCCATCGATTGAAAGGTCCGATTCTAAATGCATTGTACACGGCGCACACCAAGGTCTCGCAGGGACAGATTGGAGCTGATCCTAAGTGCGGCGGCTAAAAATTGATGAAAAAATTCTCAAAATTCTCTAAACAGTTCGAAATAGTCTTGAAGACTTCGCATTTCCCAGTAAGAGAATATAGAAGTGAAGTGGACATGGTTCGTCCACTCGATTGATTGGTTCGATTTTGTATGCATTGTGCACAGCGCACTTTCGGAGCATTCCTGGCATGACAGCGCGCTGGCAACGTACGCCGTGCTTGAGATACTCCGAAACGCATGTCCTGGCAAATAAGCTGCTCTAATCGCAAAAGCCTGCTCCAGTCACTTTTTGGACAACCCACAGCGAAAATGGGGGTAGCTACCAGGTTCGACCCTCGATGAATCTCAGCATTGATCGTTGTCCAATTGTTTAGGTGGTGTTGAACTCGAAACCGAGATAGTACACGCTTTATTGACGACTAACGTTTCGGCGATGTCGCCTTCTTCAGAGTCTGAAAAGTCCCAACATATGTTGAAGTATCAGGCCAAACATCGCCACAAACCTTGCGAAAATTCAAAGACCCCCGAACAGCAACCCTTCCGGCAGAGAGAGAGATGACAGCAGCCCAACATTTAGAACACCCGAGAGACCCCACAAAATGAAACTGTCTACAAGGCGAGACTGAGGTAAGGGGTGAGCTCGCGGGTTATATAGACGCATTCCCCCCGCCGATTCAACCTCGGGCTCTTGGCCTGTATCCAGAACCCCTCCAGGGTTTTGCGCGCGGCGGTATGGGCCTCCCGTGCTAGAATTTTGTTCTGTTGTATACAAGTTGTACACATGTTTGTGTAGATCTCGAAGAGACGAATTGAGTAGCAACCGTTTCTAAAAAAATCTAAAATTACAGGAATTGTGAGCATGAATTGTAAACGGTTTGCGACGGACTTTTCCGTCGTAATCCGAAGTTTTGACTGTGCGACGTGAGCGGTATTTATGATGATGATTTAGATACGGTAAGACTATTGCATCCAGATTTTGAGCGAAATCGGACATCATTCGAGGGGGAATGAAGGCAAACGATGAGGGACAAGCTGCGATTAGAGAGATGGGTAAAAAAAAAATGATGTGAAGAAAAGTCCATCGGGTGTCGGCGATCTGTTATACCAGTGGATAAAGCTCGAGCTGTTGAATTCAAATATATATTTATTTTCACAAGTACTTGCCTTCTAAAAAACTTACTCAGAAAGGCCGCTTTGGAACGCTCCAAAGCGGCCTATGTTGACCTGCGCGGCTTTTTCGGTTAATGACCAAAAGACATGTCTGGTACTGTATAGCGTGCCCCTTCAGCGAACAAAGCTGCACACAAATCTCTACGATGGCGAGTTTTTCCGGACAGTATCGAACCTCACGCTTGACCCTGTGCCAGACAACCGTACTGCGTGGCAGTGGAACTCACCTTGATGGAGGGTGAGGACGCATCCGACGGACTGCACGAGCAACTGCTGAGTGGTCGGCGATGGGATTACGCACATGTTGTACGCGTGCTCCGACATCTTGTGTGAGAACATCTGCTCCAGCTTCGTTCGCGATACGTCTGTCGCATCTGAATCGGAAAATGGTCGCGAGCTGGTGATGAGTGCGCTTAACAACACCAAGGACACAGTTCTCTGTTAACGTGCACCGGAACGTTTTCGATCATCTCTTACTGGCGAAAACTTCTGGACCTACGGTGGGTCTGACCACTCTCATTTGTACGTTTCACATGGCGTTTTGCGAGTTCAGGTGTGATAGTGTATCCTCTCCCACTCTGATGCGTACGACAATGCCGCTTCCACGGTGATTCGATACAAAAAAGGTTCCAGAAATTCAAGTATGGTGACTGCAGTCGACCAGCGCTCGTCCTGGCAGTACCGCATCTCTGGGTCACCGAGAGAATCGCCCGAGATAGAGTATCTGACAGACTTTAAGTCTAAAGCGAATAATCCGGGGCCAACAAATAGCACAAAGCGAGTCTAAGGAGGTGTGGAGGCACATTAAAGGCCAAACAATCTTTCTCTCTCAAGAGGACTGGAAGTTGATGCCATCCATCCCATGTCGAATAAGACGAAGCTTCGAGCGGTGACTCGATTGCTCTGGTAATTCGGCCACTTATTTCGAGCAAATCGAAAAATTTTGGCCGAGGAGCGGTGGTTTCCCAAAAAAAAACAACAAACTCCGTGTTGCCCCGAAAAGGACCGGATCAAGGCCCATTGTTCTGAATTTCGCTAGAATTATTTTTTATGGGAACATCTCAACGGTAGTCTTCCTTTTTTTTTAAATTCTTATACACATAACCAAAATGACGAAATGACAAATGATAATCTTCTTCTTCTTCTTCTCCTGAGCGTTTAGTCCCGCGCAGTCGCAGGGTCCCCTGTTCTTGTGATCTGTCGCCACCTCATCCTATCAAGGGCGTGATCTGCCGTGGCGGCGACTTCGGTGAGATCTCTCTTGATGACGTCATTCCATCTTTTCCTTGGGGCTCCTCTCGGACGCTTTCCGGGTGCCTCGAAATCTAGGGCCAACCGTGTGGGGTGATCCTCTGGTCTTCTGAGGACGTGTCCGTACCACCTCAGGCGCTGCTCTCTCATCTTCAGCTGGATCGGGGCTGTCTTCATCACTGCCCTAACATCCTCGTTTCGCACCCTGTCCCGACGGGTCCATCCACATGCCCACCTCAGCATCCTCATCTCCGCCGCGTGCAGTTGCCGCTCCTGCGCCTTACCAAGGGCCCAGCACTCACTGCCGTAGAGGAGGGCAGGTCTCACAACTGTTCTATAGAGCTTGCCTTTGAGCGTCCTGGAGCATCTACGGTCGCAGAGGATCCCTGTGGACTCCCTCCACTTGAGCCAGGCTGCGTTTATCCGTCCCCTGACCGCCTGGTCCACACTTCCTTCCTCGGATAGGTCACTTCCGAGGTAGCGGAATTCTTCCACCTTCTCGATCGTTTCCCCTTGGCAGTCTAGGATCGATCCAGCGCACTGCTCAGAGCTGATGAACTTCGTCTTCTTCACGTTCAGCCGTAGGCCGTTGTCTGCGAGGGCTCTCTGCAACAGCTGCACCTTCTCCTGCAGCTCCTCCTGGTTGTCGGCTACTAGGGCGATGTCGTCCGCGTAGAGGATCGTTCTGAGAGGGCCTTCCTCAAGGTAGTTCACTAAGAGTCAAGTGTCAGCAGGAAGAGGAACGGGTTCAGAGCCGACCGTTGGTGTACCCCCACTGTGATGTCCACTTTCCTTGTCACCCCGTGTGGAGTTCGTATCGCCGCTTTCGAGCCCTCATACATGTCCCTTATGACCGTGATCAGACGTTCCGGGACACCCCTCCCTCGAAGGGCATTCCAGATTACGGCCCGAGCTAGCCTGTCGTAGGCCTTCTCCAGGTCCAGGAATGCCAGGTAGCAGGGTTTTCGTTTCTCCCGATATTTCTCCACCACCTGACGAGCGATGAAGATGGCGTCTGTAGTGGACCTCTCAGGCATGAAGCCCCACTGCACCTGGGAGATGGGTACCATCTCCCTCAGCCTTGAGTCGACCATTCGTTCGTAGATCTTCATCGTGTGTGAGATCAGTTTGATCCCTCGGTAGTTGGAGCATTCGGAAGCGTCTCCCTTCTGCTTGAAGATGGGAACTATGGTGCTGTTCCTTCAGTCATCCGGCATCTTACCTTCTTTCGTGATTCTGTTGAGGAACTGCGTCAGCCAGTTGATTCCGAGGTCCCCGAGCACCTTCCAAGCCTCTACTGGCACACCGTCAGGCCCTGCTGCCTTTCCGAGTTTCATCTTCCCCATGGTCTTGCGAACCTCTTCTTGCGTCCAGGGTGGGGTGGGTCCTTCCGTTGGTTGTTCTTCCTCAGCCTCCCGACGAGGGAACGCCTTGTTCAGGAGTTCCTTGAAGTACTCCTCCCATCTCTCTCTGACCTCGACCGGCTTCCGTAACACCCTACCATCAGCACTCTTCACAGTCTTCACTACTCGAATGTCGAGGCTAGCTCTGTGACGCGCCTTGGCCAGGCGGATGGCGAACTTCTCTCCCTCTGGCCCGTCTAGTTTCTCGTACAAGGCATCCATTTCCGCGTTCTTTGCCTTCGCTACATTTGTTTTTGCCAGCCTCTTCAGCTTCCTGTAGGCTGTGAGATGCTCGGGTGCCCTCGTCTTCTGCCACAGCTTGTAGGCCTCCTTCTTCCTCTTCACCGCAGCCTGCACCTCTTCGTTCCAAAACCATGCCGATTTATCCCCTCTGGTTCCTCCCTTTATTTCTCCCAGGGTTTCCTTGGCACATCTCAGGATTGTTTGGGCTACCCTCCTCCAGGTCTCATTCACGGGACCAGCTGGATCTGGAAGGCCTGCTTCGAGCACTGCCCTTCGTAGCTCGTTCCGCTCTGAACCCCGCAGTCTCCACCATCGGATCCTGTGTTCCGTCCTCACTTTGGGCCTGGTGGGTAGAGGTATGCTAAGGTCGGCTACCAAGGGTCTATGCTATGACGCCACGTCTTCTCCCGGAATGACCTTCACATCCCGGACTGTTTTCAGGGCAGCCCTTCGAACCAGGATGTGGTCGACTTCCGTCCTTATTCCACCGCTAGCATAGGTCATTTTCTGGCTCTCCCTCTTCGCGAAGAAGGTGCTACAGACAGCCAGGTCGTGGGCGATAGCCAGATCCAGAATTCGTTCTCCATCCGGGTTTATCAGGCCGATCTCTTTACCTCCATGAACCCTTTCCACTCCTCTTCTGCCACTCCTCAAATGCCCGTTCATGTCCCCTGCTATGGAGAGGTAGTCGCCTTCTGGTACGGACCTTATGGCTTCCTCGAGCGAGAGGTAGAAGTCATCCTTGTCGTGCTCGGAGCATCCGGTCTGCGGAGCGTAGACAGACATGATGGTCCAGTAACCCTCGTTCGTGTCCAGCCGCAGTGACATGATGCGGTCGTTTATTCGTTGGACAGCCGCTACTGAATCCGTGAGGGACTCCGCGACAGCTATCCCTACCCCGTTCCTCTTGGTGTCCTCTCCGTTGTAGTACAGCTTGGCCCCTTCTCCGATCTCCCTGGCTTTCGCCCCTTTCCATCGCGTTTCCTCCAGACACAGGACTTGCATACTTCTGCGCTTCATCAGGTCAGCCACTTCCCTAGATCTTCCGGTCAGCGTTCCCACATTCAGAGTCCCCAGTCGAACTAGCTTCTTTAGCCGAGGTCGTTCGGCTCTCGGTAGCCCTCGCATACTGACCACGGAACTCGAGCGGGGGTTCTGTGCGCCACTTCCGGGTGACGTCCTAGCCTTTACACTGATTCTATTGCGACTTGTGATCATGGTTTTGTGACGAGGTTTCTCCATCAGCCGGCCTGTCAACCTGGGCCTGACGCTGGAACCGTTGCCATTTTTGCAATTTTTGTAGGGCATGGCGTGCTGGAGCCAGGAGTCGAACCTGTGACCGTTTGTGCATGAAACTACACTACTAACCACTAGGCTAACTCGGCTCAAATGACAAATGATAATGGCAAATGAAAACGAAAAATGTGTGAAATACCGCACCGTAGTCAAGCCTGAAGTATGTCAAAGCGTATGGTGTCAACACAGCCAAAATCTGGAACGAAATTGTATCCGAGTGTGAAGAAATCTCAGACACCGCAGAACACTTACGGATCCAGCGGATGGTAGAAATTCTCCTATCATAATGTCGATTATCGGTTGGCCGATTGATTGCTCCACGAGGACCGGCTCTTTCTCGCTTCCGCCAGGGTCCAGCACTATCAGAACGCCATCCTCACCGCCAACCAAGAGCTGATCTTCAAAGGATGATTTCTGAGCAGGAGTACGTTGGAACAGGGAAGAGAGAGCTGTTTGCGAATGCAGGGCGAAGAGGAAAGACGCCTACGTAAACAGGACCTACCACGGCTCTGTACCAGTGATCCGACGGTGATGCACGAGGCGCTCGGGTAGAGAGTCGAGTACCATTCGCTCACCCGGAACAACGACATCACTCGATTCCCGCCGGCTACGCGACTGCTGAGGGTGACATGCTCGAGTGCGCAGCGCGCCTCCCGTCTCCATGGAGACTGGGGACGGTCATATCCGATCGGTAGCTCACCGTTTCGGGCACACCGGCCTCGTCTGTACCTCGTCGTTGGGAAGAACTCCCATGGTTCGTATGCGAGTCAACACAACATATATTTCCACTTCCCTTCGTCACTGCGATGTTCAGAGAACTCGCAATCGATGTGGACCGCAGTCCCACTAGGACGTCCTTGGAGCCGGGACCTCCACATAGGCGCATTCTCAGGTTCACCGTTCACCTCTTCGGCACTAGTAACGAAGATGCCGCTACTAAAAAACCAATTTTATTACACCGTTGCTAGCAGATAGCCTACGCTTATATATGCCTCTTCATGAAAAACCGCCTCAAGGGCCGAATTTGTGGGAGGGATACACCACGGTGCGCAACAAGGCTCAAGCGTGGGTTTAATTTTTGCCGACAAAAAATCCATCCTCTATACCTCATATAAGCTGCTTTTTGAGCCGCAAAATCCCATTTTTTACGTTTTCCATAAGTTATTGGGTTTCCAAAAACTCCGAGTTATGATCGTTTAAGTGCCTTCAACTGCGTTCTCTTTTTTTGCCCGTCCCATGTCAAAGCTGAGCTCTCACGAAGATAACATTTTTTGATGTACTTACAGTTTTGATTGTTATGAAAGACTAAGACTAAAGGACAGTGTTGATCAATCCCTTTTCGGATGCGCCGCTAATTCTTCTTCTACGGGATGCCGTGGAGGCAGTTTAGATATGTATATAGTCTATGAATCCTGTGGTCAGCCGATGGAAAAATCGGTGTTTCTCCCTCCCAGACGAATCAGGTATGAATTCACCGACCTCGGGAGGATCGAAGGTTTGGTTGACCTGAGCGGGAAGTCCGAATAAGAACGTGGAATCGTATGCACGCGACAGCAGGCACCTCCTGCTACTGCTTTCCACGTGCCCTGCTGGTAAAGGAAATCATGTTCTTCATTACTTATTTTTTATGTGATCAAGAATTCATTTTCTATTTTTTGCGGAAATGGGCGCAAAATGAAAGCCGTAATCATACAAAACCTCGTAAGAGAAAAACGAAGTTTCCACAAGGTGCGCCATAAATATGGTCACTGAATAAAAAGCAAATTGCTCACGCGGAAATGGTCAGGAAACAGCGAAACTTCCTCAACAATTTACTATCAATCTAGTTAACAAGCAAAATGGATATCATGCAATATGATGTCCGCTGGCATGAATGACAGCCGTCAGACGCTTAGGGTAGGAGTGGCGGCACGCTGGGTTGCTTGCGAAATTTCCTTCCATGCTTTTGTTGGTGAGGATATCAGACCATGAATCGTAGTGTGCCTTTTAGCGCTGGCTTTTTCCTTTAGAAGATACCAAATGCAGTAGTCCGAAACATTCGAATTTGGCGAGTTTGCTGGCTATCCAGAAGCAGGACTGAAACTTGGAAGATCCCTCGCGCACTATTACTGATTCATTTTGGGCTTGTTAGCGTTTGCTACGTCCTGTAAAAAGGTCCATGTTGAATTTTCAATATGTTATTGAGCTCAGGGGCGCATGTAGCGCAGTCGGAGGAGGCGCGACTGTCGCGTGCACCCGATACCAGGTTCCTGGTTCGGATTTCCCGCCCAGGCCAACCAAGCCTTCCATCCCTCCGGGGTCGGTGAATTGGTACCAGACTTGTCCGGAAAGGATAGAGCACTGACTTGTTCATCGGCTGGCCACCGCAAGTCATTGTATGGCCAAATTCGCATTCATGTCGCCTCCACGACATCCCGTAGAAGTAGAATGCGCTGGCGCATCCCAGAAGGGATTGAGCAACGCCGTCCTTTATCCTTTATTGAGCTCAAGGAACCAACGCCTTCTTCAAAACATTGTTAAGGTAGATATCGGTGTTGATCTTACCGCTTTTTTCAGCAAAAACCAATGGAGTCCTGTGGACGAACCTCCAGCTGAAACCATCAGTGAAATTGCATGAGAATTTCTGTAAACGATTCCTCCCTTCCTCCATGTCTCTCCGCCACTTTCCCGCAACAGCTGTGTGTTTGGCGGTTGAAAATTCGAGAAAAGGTGAACGGAAATCCCGTAAGCAACCTTGTGTGCCGCCATTGAGTCCTACCCTAAGCGTCTGAAGGCGTCTGAAGGTCATTTATGCCTAGAGAGGTCTGATTGGATGGTATCTACTCTGCTTTCTAAATAATATGTGTGTAATTTCCATACGAAATCTAGCTGTTTCCTGAACAAGTACGCGTGAGTAATTCGCTTTTTATTGAGTGATCATATTTATGGCGCAGCTTGTACTACATATTAGGGTGATAAGAAGTGTTCATATGATTTTTTTTGTTGCAAAATCCTAAACTCTCCACTGTTGGTCGGAACCCATCGAACATGTGGCTCTTGTACAATGGATTATTCTCGAAACTTCCCTGTGATAGGTGTGTATATGTATACATAGCCACTGCCTTCCATAACTTTGATCATGATGTCAATTCCACAAGGCGATTTTGGAGGCATCATCTTCTATGAATCGCGTCGTGGCACCGGAGCGATGATAGCCGTTGTAAGGGCGCCACTTCCATCAGCACTGTCAGCCGCTGATTCGCTTGCTTCAGAAGAGGAAACATGGACTCCAAAGAAACCTCGATCGCGCATAGCATGTGGTCTATCCGGGTGTCCATCTGTCCGCCTCCTTCGGCGCCCGCACCGAAAGGAGTTTCTGGAAGACCTGACTACTGTAGATGAGAGTTGGGTCCTCTACGTTTCTTACACGTACCGTGCCATGTGGCTCTCTCGAGGATAGCACTCGCCAGCGAGGCCGAAATAGGCTTCACTTCAAGAATTGCTCCTTTGCTGCTCCTGGGATTCGCGAGGAATGCGTCGATCACGTCGTGTTTGTCTTTCACCGATTTTGTGAGATACTTTAAACCCATTCCTTATGCAAAGGTAACAGGAAAAAGCAAACTAGATCGCCGCCAATGCATTCCTCCAACACGCTTGGAACAGCACAGTTGCTCGTAGCTTAATTAATTGGTGATCAATTTATTGGTATTAATGGGTGACCCAAAATAACGTGGACAAGATTTTTTCGCCATAATTATAAAACAAACAACAATTCGAGAAAACGTCAACTAAATTAGAACAATACAAGCATTAGGGCACATGTTCAAGTGGTGTCGAAGTGGCCTCCCTTGGAACGAATGCAGAGGGCCAAACGTTTCTCGAATTTTTCGGCGATAGACCGCAAGTCATCAGGAGAGAACCGTTCCCACTCCTGGCGCAAGGATTCCTTCAGGGATTCGAGACTGCGGTGGCGTTTGACGCCGATCCTAGCCTCTAAAATGCCCCACACACTGTAGTCCATCGGATTCAAATCCCGAGAATACCGCGGCCATTTCGAAGGCGTGATGAATTCGGAGAAATATGCTTGCGCACTCTTCGCACTATGTGCGGGTACAGAGTCCTGTTGGAACGTCCAGTGGGCATCACCGAAGTGTTTCTGGGCCCAAGGAAGAACTGCGGACTCGAGAATCTCTCGCTGGCACACATCTTCGTCGATTTTCATTCCTTTATCCACGAAAACCAGGAGTCTTGCCGCTGGCGCAGATTCCGCCCCAAACCATGACGGATTGTGGGTTTTGGACGACAGCAGAGGTGCCTGGAGCCTCTGTAGACCACATCTTACCATTTTGGCGGTTGTGCGCCTGCTCCACGGTGAACAGCTTCTCATCCGTGAACAGAATCTGTTCTCAGGTACGACCTGCGGCCCATCGTCGAAAAATTCGCGAAACGTTTGGCACTCTGCATTCGCTCCAACGAAGGCCACTACGAAACCACTACGAACGGACCCGAACCATCAATGGAACATAACGTACCCTAATGTCTGTATTGTTGTAATTTAGTTGACGTTTTCTCGAATTGTTGGTTATTTTAGAATTATGACGAAAAAATCTTGTCCACGCTATTTTGGTTCACCCTGTATAATCATTCATATTGTATTTATCCATAATTCATTTTACGAATAATAAATCGCGGAACGCGATTTTTGTACTTGTTCAGGAAAAACTCATGCGATTCCACCCAGGGAGCGACTGTTGAGGGCTGCGAGCGTCGTTTCGTTGACCCGCTGATCGCGCGCCACCGGGATTTGAACTACCCATCGAATATTGACGCACAGCTCTAGAACGTTTCCCAAGCACGTAAAAGGGCAGCTCAGAGCGCGGAAACATTCACTCTCCGTGGAAGGAGTCCAATTGGAAGGAGTCCACAGGGATCCTCTGCGACCGTAGATGCTCCAGGATGCTCAAAGGCAAGCTCTATAGAACAGTTGTGAGGCCTGTCCTCCTCTACGGCGGTGAGTGCTGGGCCCTGGGTAAGGCTCAGGAGCGAAATCTGCATATTGCAGAAATGAGGATGCTGAGGTGGGTATGTGCATGGGCCCGTCAGGACAGGGTGCGAGGCGAGGATGTTAGGGCAGTGATGAAGACAGCTGAAGATGAGGGAGCAGCGCCTGAGGTGGTGTAGACACATCCTGACACCCATAAGGTTGGCCCTAGATTTCGAGGCATCCGGAAAGCGTCCGAGGGGAGTCCAAAGAAAAGGTGGAAGGACCTCGTCAAGAAAGATCTCGCCGAAGTCGGTGCCATGGCAGATGAAGCCCTTGATAGGATGAGCTAGCGACAGATCACAAGAACAGCGGACCCTGCGACTGCGCGGGAATAAACGCTCAGGAGAAGAAGAAGAAGTTTTACTAGCCTGAAGATCATTTCGATTGAAAGAGATCGGTTTGATTTCAACAGTCTTAAAGCTAGCTTAGAAGAGTGTCCAATTTTATTTGAAAAGCCCCATTCGACGTGAGAATTGTTATAATCACTCTCCGTCTCGCATCACCTTCCGCACTCTGCCGGTTCCTGCCCCGATTCCTCCCGTCCTCCATCGGTCCTCGGCGATCCGCTCAGCCTAAGGGAACCCCCTTCGGCGACATAAGATGGATTTTGCGACCTCCAGCGACGGATTTTGCGACTTTATTCCTAAAACCTTGGGTGCGACAACCGCGGGTACAATGGCGCAAAAACCTCAGCAAACGCTCTATGACCTAATGCCTTCATCCCTGTCATCCTTGCTGGTTTACCTAGTGCCTTGTGTGTGGTTACCTGATTGTGCCCTTAGTTCTTGATGAGTATCAGTTCATCTTTTACGCTCCATAAAATGTGTTTCTCCATTTCGTGTAGTATTTCTGTTGACATTTTAATTGTTCGTTTTGGTTTAATTACCCAAGTTTGAGGTTCTGGTGTGCCCTAATAAACTCGTTGCTCGAGACGTCGGATTCATAAGACCCGCGTGGCGTGGAAGCGTTTTTATGGTGCATCGCGGATACGAATTCGGCCGGAATCCGAGGTACGATTTTTTATAATTGTGATCGTTTGTATTTTAGCTATCTATTTTAGTAATTTTCTTGCGTTTCTATTGGTTTATAAAAATATAGGTACTGGTTAATTGCGAACATGAGTGGCCCAATGCGATTAAGGCACCGAAAGGATTTGACCACGCGCGCAAAAAATTCGCTTGAGCGAATAATAAGGGATGCGAAGCCAGCTCTAGAAAGTGACGTATCAGCGCACAGCATCGTGGAGCGAGCAGCGGCTTTGCGAGAAGGGATAAGTTTAGTTATGCGAAACCTGGATGGGTTCACAGCTGCCATAGATCAGTTAGAGGACGCTCTGCAAGAAGTGCAAGAGGCCCAAGCTTTGGGCTACATAAATGACGTGCAGTCAGTCGTTGAGGAAGGAGATATGCTTCTAATCAAACTGGAATCGCGAAAAGCGGGGATGCAAAGCGCGAGCGACACCAACGCAGCAAAACGCAGCGACACTCACATTGCGAATATCAGTCTACCAGTGATACCTATACCAACATTCGATGGCAAAATAAGCGAGTTTGAAAACTTCTGGTCATTGTTCGATGCGAATGTCCACAGCCAGAACCTCACCAACCAGCAGGAGTTCAGCTACTTGCTAACAGCGTTAAAGGGTAAGGCGAAAAAAGCTACCAAGCGATACCCCATAACAGAGGAAAATTATTTACCAGCTCTCAACCTTTAAAGTCCAAGTTTGGGGACAGAAGTAAGTTAGTCCGCTTACTGCAGGTCAAGCTTGAAGAAGCCTATGCAAGGGGAAGCCACGTCGGTGACCAAAGGCAGTTGCTTGACTAAATAATCTCCATTGTTGTACAGTTGTAACAAAAAGGAGTAGAACTTAAAGGGTCTTTCATAACACAAAAAGTGTTATCGAAATTTACACCCAGTCTTCAGCGCAAGGTGCTTAAACAGAGGTTCCAAAGGGAACACACGGATGATGATTGGACTGTCGCCGACTTCTTAGGAGAGCTGGATGCCCTTATAAAGACAGAAGGGGCTGTGGCCGATGCTTCAAGAAAATGGAAGATATCGGCACAGAACTTCAAGGAGTGAAGGACAGTCTCATGTCTCCTCACGTAGATGCATCTATTGTGATGCTGGCGATCACAATTCGCTGCGGTGTCCAAAAATTACCACAGCAATTGATCGAAGGGAATTTTTGAAAGCAAGCAGTTGTGTATGAACTGCGGCAAAACAAATCATTTTGTGAAGGAATACACTTCACCTGGCTGCCTGAAATGTGAAGGCAGCAAACACCATTTCTCCATATGCCCTAAGCAACTGTTCGCAAGCGGCAAAAGCGGGGAACGAAGAGATGATGACAGTAAGCCCTCGACACGTTCACGTTCACATCCCAAGGCTAAAGCTGATCAAATGGGGAAGTTGCCAACAACGGCAAATATGCAGTGCAGCGAGGACACCGAAGCGGAGGAGGTGCTTAGTACAGAGACAGTCAAATCGAATGAAAGGGGAAAGCACCGTACGAGATCGGATGTTTTTCTCCTTACTGGAGTAGCGCGGGCAAAGAACTCCAGGACAGATGAAGAAATGGATCTCCAAATACTGCTGGACACTGGAACTGACCGATCTTTCATACATGAGAGGTTAGCCGAAAAGTTAAATCTCTCAACGGTGGATAAAGAGGATCTTTCCATGTATACCTTCGGGTCAAGAACACCAAGAAGGTCTTCATATAAGTCGCGACACTACAGATTCGAGACCAGATGGGACAGCCGCTAGACCTCCTTCTCTATAAGACCAACGTCATCTCAGGAACAGGAAAACAGATGACGCTCAGCGAAGCGGACAAACATTACACGAAGGAAGCGAAAATCAAGCTGTCAAGAAACTGCTCCACGGCAACTATCAAGCCAGATATTTTGCTGGGATGTGATCAGCTATGGACGTTATTAGAATTTCCGTGTAAGAAACATGTTCTCCCTTCCGGACTTCATCTGATACCTTCAAGATTAGGGTATCTCATTACCGGAAGAAGTGGAAGTTCTCAAGGAAATAGCACTATAGCCACCTGTAAACTCCTGACGTGCGAAGACAACTTCGCATTTCAAAACAAGGAGTCACATGAAGAACTGAGACAGTGGGATCAGTACTGGAGTTTTGATTCGGCTGGCGTCAAAGAGTATACAGGACCGGCTTACCTGGAAAAAGCTTCTGTTGCGAATGAAGTGCAAAAATTCTTTGATAGCACTACTGAAAAGAGGAGCGATGGCTACTACGTGCGATTACCTTTCAAGGATAATTGCGACACTCTACCTGACAATTTCAACCTAGCATTGTGTAGACTATATAGCGTCCTTTAGATGCTACGTGCAAAGCCGGACCTCTTGGAGCAGTATCGAAAACGTAATTCGCGATAAATTGACGAAGGGTATCATAGAGGAGGTACAGAAGCAATACGAGAGCAGGAAAACGGTTCTGCACTATCTACCACACCAAACGGTTGTCACGCCACAGAAGGAGACAACGAAAGTAAAGGTGGTGTTCGACGCGTCGTCTCATTATAAAAATTATCCACCATTAAACGACGTGTTACACCAAGGTGCCAATCCCCTGCCGGATCTCTTCGGTATACTATTGCGCTTTCGACTTTCGCCGTTTGTTGCTATAGCAGATGTAGAAAAAGCTTTTCTACAAGTGCGCCTCCACGAATGCGATAGAGATGCAACGCGATTCTTATGGGTTCGCAACACAGCGCAGGCGCACGAGGGCAAAAACTTGGTGGTGTAACGCTTCACAAGGGTGAATTTGGCCTCATTGTGTCTCCATTCTTGTTAGCCAGTACAATAGGATTTCATCTCAAGAATGGAGTAAAGGCATTCAACAGAAGCATTCCTAAATGCATTGCGAAGATTCTTTTTTTCGGCGAGGGATACCAACTTCGATTACAAGCGACAATGCGCCAACCTTTCTCCTGAGTTCGGAAATACTGGACTCTGCTGTAGAGAATGCTAGGCACTCACTCATCGTTAATAATGCGATTCAGTGGAAACACATAACTCCCTATGCGCTATGGCAAGGGGGTTTTATGAACGCCTCATTCAATCCGTAAAATATGCGCTGTACAAATCACTTGGAAAAGCCAAGTTATCATGGGACGCCTTAGTAACAGTCATAACGGAAATTGAAGCGAGTTTAAATACCCGTCCACTAACATACAAGGAGTCAGATTTGGACGAGATAAAAACCATACGTTCAATCGACTTCCTTCAATGTGGAATGGACTTAATTTTGCTTTTGATCAGGTAACGACAGATTCCAGCGATGTGGATTATGTCC
>CANAIB010000136.1:0-18644 GCA_947359475.1 Heligmosomoides polygyrus bakeri
ATACTAATCAATGTTAGAAGCTTTATGGAAAGCAATTTCATTTTGTGACGTTGCCCCTAGTTCTCAACAATTATTTCGTGATAAGTCAATTCTTCGCATATGACCGACAAACTCATGAAACGCAGTTGCCGGCATATAAACTCGGAGAGTTTTTGAAATCTTTGAAAAGCCTTTGGAGTGCGCCGTAAACAATGCATACAGAATCGAACCTTTCAATCGAGGGGGAGGGACAGCTTGTGGACTGAGCGTTTGGGGAGTTCTACCAGAAGTTTCCTACCGCCTTACTCAGGAGTTGCTTTAAGGCTGTCCAGCTGGCCTTTGGAGTGCGCTGTGAACAATGCATACAGAATCGAAGCTTTCAATCGAGGGGGAGGGGCAGCTTGTAGACTGAGCGTTTGGGGAGTTTTGTAAGAAATTTGCAGCCGCCCTATTCAGGAGTTGCTCTAAGGCTGTCCAGCTAGCGTTTGGAGTGCGCCGTGAACAATGCATACAGACTCGAACCTTTCAATCGAGTGGGCGCGACAGCTTGTAGACTGAGCGTTTGGGGAGTTCTACCAGAAGTTTCCTACCGCCTTACTCAGGAGTTGCTTTAAGGCTGTCCAGCTGGCCTTTGGAGTGCGCCGTGAACAATGCATACTGAATCGAACCTTTCAATCGAGGGGGAGGGACAGCTTGTAGACTGAGCGTTTGGGGAGTTTTGTCAGAAATTTGCAGCCGCCCTATTCAGGAGTTGCTCTAGGGCTGTCCAGCTAGCCTTTGGAGTGCGTTGTGAACAGTGCATACAGAATCGAACCTTTCAATCGAGGGGGAGGGACAGCTTGTAGACTGAGCGTTTGGGGAGTTTTATCAGAAATATGCAGCCACCCTAGTCAGGAGTTGCTCCAAGGCTGTCGAGCTGGCCTTTGGAGTGCGCCGTAAACAATGCATACAGAATCGAACCTTTCAATCGAGGGGGAGGGACAGCTTGTGGACTGAGCGTTGTGAAAGTGGAGCGAGTTCGAGCAGTCTTTCTGGGATGCGCTACGCATCTAAACATTGTTAAAGCGTAAATGCGAAGTGGAAAACACAAGCGTATAAGTATAAGGGAGAGATCGTAGTTGTCCAAACCTTGTTTGGTGTACTATTCTACTCCACCCTCGTTTGGAAGGATCAATATGGCGCCGCGGCACCGGAAGTGTGAAAACTGTAGTTAGGCGATTTACGGCGCTCTCAGATGGCGCGAGGGGTCACAGAGGCAGGAGGGCAGATTGGCTCCGGAACTAATCTGGGTCCCGACCAGGGCTATGGTACATTTGAGTCGTGAAAAACCGGTACAAATGAACGTAAATTTGAAATCGAACTATCCTTCGAGTCAGAATTAACTAGGGAATGGTCTCGTAGACAATTTTTCAGTTTTTGGACATTTTTTAAAATGACACTCAGTTAGCATTTGAGGTGAGTTTGCTCTGCAACTGGGTGACCAAAACGTCCTCCGGGCCAGTCGAAATCCCACCTGTAGAAGACTATAAGGTGTTTTCATAGGCCTCCAGATATCTACGTTCCTGTCTTCAAGGAAACCATTTTGTGCCCACTTTAATGATACGAAAAGTGTACGGCTAACTACGAAGAAGTGTCATATGGGCAACTTTGGCAGCATACAATCGCTAACGATTTCAACCTTGAAGGTTCCAACTTCGCAGCTTGATTTTCACTCTCGCCTCCAACGTGACAAACGAGTATAAGCACATACAATCTTGATATGACGAAATTAGAATCCTCCAAAGCGGAGGTATTTTCTGAAAATAGCAACACTTAAATTGTCGGATCCTTTAAGGAAGTAAATCACCGTGAAATACTAGGGAATCCAGAGAACTATGTGTGACTATGTATATAATGCAGAAACTAGGCTTTAAAGGGCCGAATCTCTTCCTTTATTAGCCACTTGGGAGCTGTGGGTGTAATTATCTCCCGCGAGCACAGGGGTCAGCTGCGCCGGGCAGAAATTAGGTCACTGAACTACATTTCAGACGCACGCTATGCGATTTTCAGCTCATCGGGAAGAGAGCTCGGTGCTGATCACGAATATGTCATTCAGTTTGCAATGCGCTCAATTTGAAGAGCGCTACAGAAAAGCGGCGGAAAAGGCGGTTTTTTCGCTTTTTCCGCCCAAAAACCAAAAGATAAGGCCGGTATTGTACGGAGTCCTGTTGTGGCGATTCGAAGGTCGACGGAATCGGGACTACGGCAGATCTAGATGAGCCGATACGAGACGATCCGGTCGAAATGAACGAATACGAATACGATTGAGCCCGTGCGGTAGGCCCACGACGACGGCGGGCTTGGCGCTCCCGCCTTTCCGGATCGTTTGGTGCGCTGCAGACCCTTTGGGACGGTTCGTGCTGAATGCGCGGGAGCCCTTGACCCATTGACGACCGCGCGGGCCATTTTCGACCCAGAGTTTTTCTGTCGCGTGGGACCGCGCGGGCCGATTTTGGCCCGCGGTTATAAAACTATTCGCTACGGTCCATTTCACGCTTTTTCGTAGTTTCCGAGCAATCATTAGATATGTTGGATCCTAGCAATGCTACTGTGTTGTGGTCCGGCAGTTATTTACTTCTAAGCACTGATAAAATCAAATAATAAGCACCACTCACTATTCAAGCTGCACAAAGATCGGCACTATTCACAAACAGCTACTCACATCTTGTAAAAATAGTCATGCAGAGAATAACTAGTCATATTTTTTGTGAAAATTTTGAAAACAGTGTAGACAAAAATATGTCAAACACCTGCTACATCTAGTAGTCACCATATTTGCACGATTCGCGGCAAACGTGCGTCCTTTTTCTTCGTAGGCCTTCTTACAAGAGCAAATTCATCTTCTAAGTTTTGCTTCAAACCTGTTCTGGCCTTCTCCAATATGAGAGGGAGCTTTTAGAGAGGGAGCTTCATTCGGAATATCGTGAATTAGTGTTTTCACGAGATTGCAGCGTCCGTACGGTCTCAGCGCGCGGTCCCACGCGGCAGACACACGATTTTCCGCGCGGTCGTCAATGGGTTAAAATGTGCAATCGTGCGCCACGACGCAAAATACGTGTCAGATTCCCTGCACGATATCCCACAGAAGTAGAATGCATGACACATGCCGCAGATGGGCTTGATCGATGGCTATAATTGTTCTTTGACCTTTTATCTTGTATCACTAAGCAACATGATATTCAAGTATTCTTGCGCTTTAAAGAATGTCTTAACATATTTATTATGCAATTTTTTGATTTCTTCAGGCTGGTGGCAAAAAGCCCGGACCTCGATGGACTATTGGCACCAACACTATGACTGCGCCAACGGACGCGTACGGAACCATAGTTTTTGAAGGTATCTACTAATCATAGAAAGGGAGCCAATTCTTCCTTCCTTCCCTCAGTCCGTTTGTCTGTATGTCCTTGTGTCCGAGTGTCCATAGGCACAATAAGCTTATTGGCATCTGAGCGCGCATCACATATAGTTCTTTGTAGATGAATTACGTAGTTGACTGCTTACGACGGAAACCATGTTGTAGTACGGACCGGTGAAGAGACTTCACAACAAATAAACGCAATCGATCGGCTGACTGCTGTCAATCGATGTTGTCGATTCTGCTAGAATTTAGCAGTTTTAGGTGGAGGTACCGTAAATATTGTATTTTAGGCGGTCAATAGACGCCGCAACAAGTAAACTATATTAGTAGTTCGCTAACAATTTCTGGAACGAATTCCCAGCCAAATTTCCAGTCAGAGCGACTGCTAGTCAACTAAATACTAGCTAGTAGTTTCGAGCAATGGAGCTGTTACTTTAAACCACATTTTATTAGACTTGTTCTGTCGGATATTCCTTTCAATTCCTTATACACCTGTATCAGACTACTAATTTTTGTCCGGATATAAAGGATAAAGGATAAAGAACGGCGTTACTTAATCCCTCTTAGGATGCGCCACGCATTCTACTTCTACGCGATGTCGTGGAGGCGATTTGAATACGTATTTGGTCATACAATGACTTGTGGTGACCAGCCGATGAACAAGTCAGCGCTTTATCCTTCCCAGAGAAGTCTGACACCAATTCACCGACCCGGAGGGATGGAAGGCTTAGTTGGCCTAGGCGGGAAATCCGAACCAGGAACATGGTATCGGGTGCACGCGACAGCCGGCGCCTCTTCCGACTGCGCTACACGCGCCCTGTCCGGATATACATCAGAAGATGTATAGACACGAGAACTAACAAAAATATTTGCTGTCATAAATAGTAGTCGCTGGTACTGCAACAGGAATAGAAGGGAAGAGGAGAAAAGGCCGCTGTGGCCAGAGGAGGAGGGTCGAACCAATGTCCTCTGTCCCTGCAATAGACAGATGCCTATTATTATAGTTAGATCATGAGAAGAGACTGTACAAAGGATGAGGCGAGAGTTACCAACAGAAAGTTGTGCATAGTGATTTCTTCGTAAGCATTCCTAACGAATCTCATCTCCACTTTTCATTCGAAACGATTCTAGGTTGTGCTCATCAGTCTCGTGCACAGTACGTTCGAACAAGCTTCGACACTGATCCTGCTGCTCTCAGCCACCTATTCCATGTTGTTTGGAAGCTACCTCCACCAAAGCTGGTCATCACTATACACGGAGGTCTTACGAATTTTGAGTAAGTTCTGCTAGCATTTCTGATCTGCTGCCTGTTCTTTTATCTATGTATGCATTTCATTTCAACGTGTTCAACGCTTACACTGGAGTTCCACAAGGCGGAGTGTTCTCACCTCTACTTTTTCTGCTGTACACTTATGAGGTTCCAGAATCAATCTCGAGGTTGGGGGTGACGTGCAAAATGTACGCTGATGATGCAAAAATATACAAAACAATAAAGGAAGATCAGGACACCCACTCCGTTCAAGCAGCTCTTGACTACATAAGCAGTCGGGCTAACAAGTGGGATCTGCCACTTGCACCAGAGAAATCCTCTTTCTTACTTTTAGGTGCGATAATACGGCAACGATACCTGTTTACAGGTTAAAAAATGTTGATCTAAAGGTGGTTGATGATGTCCGAGATTTAAGTTTCTTAATAACTAAGAAGCTCAATATTGACATGCATTATAAGGCTGTGGTCAAAATAGCCAACTGTCGTACATATAATCTCTTCAAAGTTTTAAAAAGCGACAATAAGCTTGACTTCTCTGAGCACTACAAAATGATTTACAGTAAAGCGTCTACTCGAACGTTCCTTAAATTCAAAGCTCTCTCTATAGTGGATCAGGAAATGCTTTTTAGAGTTTTAGAGCTAAGTCATACATTCTCCCCATTGTTGAGCATGGTTCACCAGTCTTTTCTCCTTCAAAATCTAAAGACATCGCTCTTCTTGAGAAGGTGCAAGACATTTTCACTCGCAAATTATTTTTTAGGATAGCTTGTAGTAGATCTGTAAGAGCTCCTCGTCCTGTAGCTAGAAATAACGAATATATGTTGCATTCTTTAGTCTCTCGTCGTCAACTTACTGATGTTTGTGTAGTTTTCAAACTCTTGTCTGGCCTAATTGATGTAGGCGTTTCAAAATTCTATCGTATAATAATATCTAGAACTAGGGACAGCTCAGAAAAAATATCTTATGGTGTACCCAAAACGAATACCAGATCATGTAGTTTCACGTGCAGAGCTGGTTCCAGCTTCATCTCGCTAAACTCCTGTGTCCCTCAATCGTCGGCACATTACAGGCTATTCAGGCACATGGCTAGAAGCAAGCTTTTGCATTTTTATATTTTACAGTTGTTCTTCCTGTATTGGTGATTTGTATTGTACTACATCCTATACCACGTATGCCTTATGCATCGTACAGAAATAAATAAATAAATAAATAAATAAAAAGCAAAAATCCTGAAAAGCTTTTACTTGCTTACAAAACATGCGTACGACCCATAGCAGAGTTTAGTGCAACGGTTTTCAACCCGGTCAAAAAAAAAGACATTGATATGTTAGAGAGCGATCAAAATAATTTTACCCGAAAACTCATAATGAGATGCTTTGGCGTAGATTATTCGCAAATCCCCAACGGCAGAGAAAGAAATAGGATACTTGGACTAAATCTTTGGTGTGTAGAACGACGGTTGCTTACCTCAAAATGCTGTTCAAGATTCTCACGGGCAAACTCCACATAAGCCCTTCACATTTCTTCGGTGGTCAAGTAGTAAGAACAAGAAGAAGTAGGCTCCGCCTGCAGGTCCCTATTGCAAAAACCACGATCAAATCTTCATTTTTGACATATAGAAGGCTGCGGCAGCTCAACTCTGTGCTTGCGGAAAACGAACCCCTCCTGTCCTTATCCATGCATTTCTTCAAGAAATTGCTGCTGAACAAATTCTGTTCGTAGCTGCCTTAAGAATTACAGGTGCCTATTGTCTACGTCTGGCTGTTGTCTTGTGACTTTTTGGTAGAACTTGTTGCTTCTTCTCATTTGTTTTGCGCATGAGTGTCATGCTTACGCTCTGAATAAATAAATAAATAAATAAATAAATCCCCTCTTGTCACTAAATTGCATCTATTCGTCCCGTAGAATGTGAAAAAAGCCACTATAAGGAAGAGGATAGAAGGATGAAGGTGGATGTTTTGCCGATGTTTCTTTGCGACCGAAACGGTACTGAGCCTTCAGTCTCACTTCCATCCGGTCCTTAAGGCTTAAAGAAATGAAATAAATCATTTCTATCAAGACCCGCAGCTTGATCGGTTTCATGGTGATGTCAGCGGCCAGTGGATGTAGAATCATATTACACTTGCCATTGACGACTTTATGAAACAGTATAAGGTCAAACTTCTTTTTTATATTAGGTTGGTGAAAAAGTCTTGCACCAAAATTTTTGAAAACTTTCAAGATTCAACAGGAACTTCCAAGGATTATTTGGTGTCACGTACTTGTAGTACAAGCACTCTAAAATATTTAGCATGAGGGTATATAAATAATACGATTCAGTGGAGATTCGCTGACTCCGTGAATCGAACAAGGATTCGCGACTGACTATCTCTCAGTGTCTCATTGTTCGTTTTCGTAATAAAGGCTTTCTCGAGAATTGTCGTCACGGGAGATGAATCCTGGGTCTTCCTCGTTAACCATACTCGGAAGGCCCAGTGGCTCCCCCAAGAAGAACCACTTCCGAAGCAACCAAAGGCGGACATCCACCAGAGAAAGGTAATACTGGGCTGTTGGTGGAATTCTTGAGGAATGCTCTATCATGAGTTCATTGACGACAGCATAGCAGTAACGAACATCTGCGCTACACAGCTGCAGAAGCTGAGCGTGGTCATGTCGCGGAAGCGTCGAGGGCGGAAGAATGTTCACCTTCTTCACGACAATGCTCGCGTCCACTTGCAAGGTCGTCTGGCCAGAAGTTGCAGGAGCGTAGTGGGGAGGTGCTACCCCACCCACCGTATTCGCCAGATCTTGCGTCATCGAACTGTAACCTCTTCCTGGCTCTTAAGCAACACCTGAGAGATAGATGCTTCGACGACTGAAGCAAGCTGGAACCCAAGGCGACGTACTTCTTCGAGTCACAGCCGACTTCGTTCTGGGAGAAAGGCATTCGTGATCTCTCTATCAGATGGCAGAAGGTTGTAGATGTGAATGGTAGTTACTTTGTAGATTGAAGTTGCTCACAGAAAAAGCAATAAAAACTAGAAAAAAATTCGCTGTGGAAGACTTTTTCACCAAAAGAAATATATTCCAGTGTTTGAAATCTCAGAGTGATATTATGATCCTAAGAAAAGGAAATTTGATCATGTGAGAAACCAGCGATACGAACAACTATTATACATTCCTTGTAAAACTATTGGACAGATTCAACTCGAAGTTACTTTTTGCTTTTGAAAGCATTAAGCGCATTCAAGTGATGAGGCTAAGAAAATGAAATTCTTTTTGTTTCTGATGTTTCTCCGGCCTAGGCGGGCTCTCCTACAGCTTTTAAACGGTAGGCAACTGCCTTCTTTCCCTTCAGCTTTCAGCCGGCCATCTAGTCTTCGGAAGAGCCGAAGACGTTGTCCAGAATGCGTCCTGCCTACACCAGTGCTTAAGGGTGGTCAAGCCCTAGGAGCCTCTGCCAAGGGGAGGGTTTCACCTATTGCTATGCACTGTTTTATTTTCGGTCATCTCAATCTCGGGTTGCTGCTGGTCTGACATTTATTTCTTTTCGATTAACTTTCGCCTGCACTCAGCTTACACGTCGTTTTGTCATATCAAGGAGGATATTCTGACCTCGTTCCCAGGAAAAACACGGGGAAAACAGTAGCCTAAGGTGATCGTATTAAGACACGTGAATTGATTCGGTTCATTTGGCGAGTGATTTCATTCATCTGCCAACGAGTACTTGTTCGGAGCGTACGATTCTTATTATTTTGTTACTATTCCACATTTGTAGTCTTTTATTTTGTTTGGTCGTTTTGGTCTCTTTAACTCGTTTTTCGTTTTCCTTCGTTTCTGCCGTTTCTTTTCTCTTGTTGTTGAGTCACGGATCACTCGAATTTAGCGTCTCCTACATGAGCGCATAAATAAATAAATAAATAAATAATCCAATGACCATCCACTTGGTTAATCCTATGCTAATTCATTCCACTTCGTAGACTTCCTCGTGATTCTCCAAATAATAATTTGAAGCTGATGCTTCGTCATTGACCCGTATGACGTGCACCTGGTGTGATTTATGATCGCCTCGACTAGATTATCAGCTTTTATGACGCTCTTTCGATCAGACTTTTGTGATAGCATTTCTGCTTTCCTTAGATTAACCAAAAACAGCAGAAAGTGAACTTCTTTGCGTACGGGAAGGGGCGCATGTAGCAGATTTGCACGAGGCAGAGGCTCACGACACTCACCCTAGTCAACTCATGCTTCAATTGCCATACAGGCGAACCGAGCGTTCCACCTGTGAAGCGCCTGCAATTCTGCAGTAGGCCTGGGTGGAAAAGTTAGAAAAAAGCCGACAGTCGATGTGCAGCCCATTATATCCCGCAGAGGTGGTATGCATAACGTATAACCATAAAGGCATTGATTGAGGTCATCATTTACCCTTCTTCGTTCTTTTGTTAAGCGGCTTAAAGTTTCACATGTAATACAGGGTGCGTCAAAAGTTCTTGGCCTCTTTTGTTTCAGGCTCATAATATAGGATGATGCGCTTCGCTCAACCAAACTTTTATGTGGTATTGTTGCCCTACTCCTGCCCTCTCAGATTCAAATTTTTCGTGCCTGAATGTTTTTTTGTTCAAGATTGGCTGATGCAAATGGTTTCCGCACTGTAATGGAGAAACTGCAAGTCGAAGAAAAAACTAACTATAAAACTGCCTAGAAGGCATCCCTTGGGAATCTGTGCCTCAAAGGAAAAGCGACTAAACTTAGCATCAAGATTCTGCGCCCGCTCATAAAGCTAAAGTGGTGCAGAAGTTTTGCGCTGAACAACTTTCCGGATTTCACTTCAGTCGAAGAGTGGTCACCGCTCAGCCCGGACCTCAATCCGGTGGACTACACAATCTGGTCCATATTGAAGAGTAAGGCCTATACAAAATCCCACACGAACACTGCTTCGCTTCAAAGAGCCCTGAAAAACAAAGCCTGGGGAAAGATTGATGAAGACCCACTGTGTACCGCTGTGGATGCGTTCCCCGAGCGATTGAAGGCGTGTATTCGCCCTGAAGGGGGCCATTTCGAAATTTAACCGCTTCTTTATATGTGCTCGGTCAATAGTAATACATTTTAGGAATGTCATTTGATTTGCTTTAAAACAGCCGTTTAGGTAGTCAACTACATGTGTCCAAGAATTTTGACGCACACTGTATAAATCCTTCTCCAACGCCTTTGAAACATTCCTCAAAAATACATTCTTATAAACCTTTTATCAAGCAATGTGGTCAACGTTCTTGAAACCTGAGCATCAAGGATGTCCGGATTTTTTGTTGTGGGAAAAAGCGGAAGGTAAAACTGCTGGAAAGTAGAAGTTGGAACACGGAAACGGAATTCAGCATCTCCTTGGTGGGCATGTTATCACTCACCCCAATTTTCTTCTATGCCCACCAGTTTCGTGGCGTAAACTATTCATTACAGCGAGGTAGCTAGTTTGAACAGATCTACCGACGATCACATAAGTGATGATTTGGACGAGTGAGCTTCGCAGCTTCATAACCCTTCGAGCCTCTTCACGCTTTATCAAACATAATCCTGTAGAATCGTTGCCCGTAACCAAGAGTTTTTTCTGAAGCAAAGCTGGATAGCATAGAAGAAAAGTGAAGTCAGTTTCTTATGATCCTTATTGTGAATCGGCAAAGGTTTGTGAGCGAAGGATAGCACGAGAACTTGAGGTACATGAGACCTGAGCAACGGTTCACACTAGGTTAAACAACGCAGAACGCTTGAATTTATTGGGTTGATCGAAAAGTCTTGCAACACTTTACGCTACTGCCTGTTAAATTTGTTAAAGCTCTTACAGTATTCATCCTGTGTGGTAATGTCACAGTACATTCTCGAAGCTTCCTCAAGCATACTATATAAGGCCTCGTCGAGTGCGAATACAGCAACAATGTCAACGATAAGCAGTAGCACCTATCCTGCGACCTATCGTCTACTACGAATTGCTGAAAGGCCATTCCGCAAGGACTGCAGCTTCCAACATCTGCGCTGCATTCGAGGAGGAAGTCGTTCACTATTCCACAGTTGCCCGTTGTTATCAGCGCTTCAAGGCTGGAGATATCTCTCTCGAAGGTCGACCTCGTTCCGAACGCCCCTCTGTTGTGGAAGAAGACAGCTTGCGCGAAGCCTTCAAGGTGAAGCCAAATTCAACCACTCGCAAATTGGCGGCGACACTCGGGTGTTCGCAGAGCACAGTCGTGAGGCAGCTGGAGATCCTTGGGTACCACAAGGTTTTGTCGTCTTGGGTACCACATGAGCTGCGGGACTCTGACAAGCCATGCCGAATCAGTGTTGCTGAGTCGCTGCTTCTTCGCCCTCACAGAAAGGACTTTCTGAAGGACATTGTTACTGGCGATGAAAGCTGGGTCCTTATGTTAACCACACTGGAAAGAGCCAATGGCTCCCACGCGGAGAACCGGCTCCAAGACAACCGAAACGTGGACACCACGAAACGAAGGTTCTTCTGTGTTGCTGGTGAGACTCAGAAGGCATGCTTTACTGAGAGTTGCTGGATAGCGAGGCCACAGCCACAGCATCTGTCCACGCTACCCAGCTCCAGAGCTTAGCCGACGCCATGGGCCAAAAAGGTCCAGAACGGGAAAATGTCCACCTGCTTCACGACAACGCGCGTCCTCATGTCGCAAAAGTGAGTCGCGAGAAAATCCAGGAGTTAGGCTGGGAAGTTCTGATCCATCCATCATACTCCCTATGTAGACCTCGCTTCTTCTGACTGCTCAGAGCTCTGAAGTAGCATCTTCGAGGTAGAGAGTTCGATGATCGACGTCGAAGCTGGAAATAGAGGCTTCTGAATTCTTTTCCTCGCACCCCTCGGAATTCTGGGGAAAGGAATTGAAAGGCTGCTTGAAAGATGGGCAGGATCTTAGACTTGGATGGAGATATATTGTGGGCTGAGTTTTTGCTTTAGCAACTAGGGAAAAATTCGAATATTGTTGTGCTAGTGTTGCAAGACTTTTCGATCAACCTAATATAATCACCTGTATGACCTGTCATTCCGATATTCGTCGAGATGCCCCAGCAGGCGCTAGCAACGTCTCCATTCGTCTTCTGCTAGAGTGCTTTACTGGATCCGTTTAGATCGAGGGACACGAAGTGCGTCATTTCTTCGTTCAAGGCTTTTCACGAAACTTTTAGAGTTTTCAAAATTTCATAGGAACACGCGATACGGTGAATACGAATTAATAAAAAGGATCACTAAGATCATTGTGCCAGGAAGGTGGAGGCACCTAGAGAGTCGGATGTGTACGAAAGGAGTGACGGAGTGCGATGATGTTGATGGGATGGAGAAATCAAGAACAGTCTACGAACTCATTCTGCCGTCCTTTTCGTTTTGGACGTTCCTTAACTCAAACCATTTTTCTGCTTTGGAGAAGCACTCTAAAATTCTCCTACAGGCGAAGGCGTTTATCTTCCGCTCCTTCTCCCTCTTAAGGGACGACCATCAATAGGTTAATCTTGAACGTAGGAATAGGGGGTGTTTTCCTCAGTTTAAGACGTTGCATGTAAATCTCGGTGATGTCAAGCTGATGCGCATGTCTTTAAATGAGGAGAATAAGAGCTGTTGATGTTTCAGTTTACAACCGAAATTAGCAAGAATCTTCCGGAAAGGGATTCTGAAGGCAGCTCGATCGACCGATGCATGGATCATCACCTCAGGCTTGAACACGGGAGTCGTGCCGCATGTCGCTTCGGCTCTTGAAGGTAGGTGAATGAAAAATCCTTGCGATCTGAGGTCGCCCAAAGTAGGCGAGTGTTATTATTTCTTATGCGGTGCAGAACGCTTTCTTATTCCAAGGAAAATTGGGAGAACCTCTGGAATATTATGAAAAACTAAGCCACAAATTGCGTTATGAATATTAAACTATCGTTAATCGCCTTCCATAGGCTGGTATTATCTAGTCTCTTGCTGAAAAGGCACCATTTTTACATCGCATACTGGAGGCTTTTTGCCTTCTTTCCGTCAAAATAAACTTTAAAACTTTTCAGAACCCGTGGGGGATTTTATGTGCATCACAAATATTGAGCAAAATTCTTCGAAATTTATTATTTTTGGTGTATTTTGACACACACTGTACATTGTAAAGTATGTTGTTACTTTTCAACCCGCCGCTGCGGAAAGTTCGCATTACACTGGCCTACTTTCTGAATGGGCGCGTGTGGCGCAGTCGGAGGAGGCGCCGACTGTCGCGTGAACCCGATACCAGGTTCCTGGTTCGGATTTCCCGCCCAGGCCGACCAAGCTTTCCATCCCTCCGCTGTCGGTGAGTTAGTACCAGACTTGTATGGCAAGGAGAGAGCGCTGACTTGTTCATCGGCTGGCCACCGCAAGTCCTGTTTGGCTAAATACGCATTCAAATCGCCTCCACGATATGCCGTAGAAGTAGAATGCGTGGCGCCATCCCAAAAGGGATTGAATAATGCCGTCCTTTATCCTTGACTTTCTGAATGCGAAGTTCTCAAAATGCCGGGAAAACGCTCGCATACAATCGCTCTCAGATCTCGGCTCGACTTCCCGATCTCGCACGAGGGTGATCGCCATCGGCGTCGCACCGTGGGGTATGCTTAAGCGAAGGAATCGATTTGTCGGAACGGTAAGGACCAAGATATGGAGAAAATGGATTCAGAATGACCAGCAAACAGCTACTCTCAGGATGTCTCCGTCCACTACGCCACGAATCAATTCAACAAGTCACGACTGGCTGAACTCAACAATCGACACTCGTACTTCCTGTTCTCCGACAATGGGACGGTTGGCAGGTCTCTCATAGTCTATTTAAAGAAGAAGTTACTTTCATCATATTTTGTTTGAAAAAAGTTCAGATATGGCTCTGAGATCATTCTGCGGAAGCGACTTGAGACATACCTGGCGCAGCACAAGTCCTCTTCGATTCCAGTCGTTTGTGTTGTGCTGGAAGGCGGTGCCTTTACGATCAAAGTCGTCCACGACTACATAACATCGTAAGAGCTGTATGACACTTGAAATTTCATAGAATACAGAGTTTCAAATCCAGATTTCGTCTATTTCAACGACAGGAAAGGTGACGCGCCGTAACGTTTTGAGAAGACATGCAAAAATTGAAAATCATCCTGAGAAATCAGAAGACTGTCTTGGAATATAATGATTTTCAATCATAGAATAACTTCAGAAGATTTAATTTCCTGTTCATAGCATCTCCTACAGCAAATAAAACTGCACGAGACCATGGACAGTGTATGTAGAGGCCTCACTTGGGAAAACAACTTGTATAAAGTCAGCTGAAAAACTAAAAAATTAAGAATGCGGATATAGAATAGATATCAAGGGATAAGCATCCCATATTCATATCTGCTTAGGAAAGGAGTCTTTTTTCGCGGATGCGCTCACGTTTTTGTATTATGGGTATTATAAAGCGAAACGATATGAACGTTTCATACAGTATTCAAATTGTTACAGTATCCCTCGAATCCCTGTCGTAGTATGTGATGGAAGTGGACGAGCAGCCGACCTGCTGGCCTTCACACATCATGCCATCGGCGACGATGGGTGAGCTTTACTACTACTATACTGTTCCAGTAATTTAATTGAACGAACTCGTTAATAGATTAGGCCGATATTGGGTGCATGGTAGCACAGTGAGAGTATCCCACTGTCACGTTCACCTCGAATCAAACTGCTTGGTGGATTGGGGTCCTCCCATACCACAGAAGTCTTCCGTACCTCGTTGTTAGTAACTAACATTTTAGCAAGTTGTCGGATTCGGTCCGCAACCAGCTAATGTCTCTGGTCGAGATGGTGTTCAACTACGATGAGAAGAACGCCGCCAGAACGGTTCGACAGCTCATCGAGTGCGCAAAGCAGCGGAATCTGGTGAGCTCATAGTTTCTTAGTTTGTTCTGTTTCACCTTAACTGTATCAGAGGTTTCAGCTTTACGTGTCATCCTTCCGAATGATACTGACAGATTTCAAAGTTTCTGATCCAATACTTTGCATAAGGATCTAGACGCTTCACAACACTATCCATACGCTTTCAGATGACTGTCTTCCGCCTGGGTGAGCAACGTCAGGACGTTGATCACGCGATTCTTACAGCCCTTCTCAAAGGTCAAAATCTTAGCTCACCAGAGCAGTTGCAGTTGGCGTTGGCCTGGAATCGTGCCGATATCGCTCGCTCGGAGATCTTCACCATGGGAACGGTTCGTACTCATCATTCGAGCTTTCCATTGTCCTTGTACGCTGTAAGGCTTCACTATATAAAATGGGATTGATTATTCAATTTAATTTCGTCTTCAACATGTTGATTGTTAGTCCAGCCTCAGCTGCTACGATGTAAGCTCGTCCAACATTCGTGACGCTTACTCCGTGGACTCTGTGACGAGGAAAATATCGTCGGCAAATCTTAGGTGGTCAAGCCGCCTAGCCGACTTCGATGTTATAGTCGCCTCAATTACAGCAACGGATGGTTGATCCCAAACACGCTGAGAGGAGGTTGGGAGAGAAGGAACCACCTTGACATACGCCTCTTTCCACAGCCACCTCTAAGTCGCGACGAAATGACAGTGTCATAATAGTTTCAATGTTGCTTCAGTTTCTGAACCAGTAAGGGATTTGTATGAACCTACTTATCTATGTCTGGGACTACTTCTAGGCTATCGTGCCCGCAGGAGTCCGCTGCATCGGTGGTACAAGGTGCGGCACTCTTGCGTGTTGTAAACTTCTGTGGCTGGAGTCCTTTAATTGCGCTTGTGCGCGGTGCCTGCTACAATGGAAAGAAGTTTGAGTCAAGAAGCCCTGACTGGGTCAATGACAATGCGGATGGATATTAGCAGCCCTAAGCTCCATGCCCCTGCCTTGACTTTCCACGGCTTCACTCTGCCTTCATTTCATCCCTCATTTGGCAGTCTCGCACCGCACAGGAAAGGAGAAAAACTTACGAGCATGAGCACATCTTATGAGCTCAAGCTGAGACCGACCACTGTATCCTACTGGAATCCCCAAGCGCAACCGAAGTAGCAGATGGAGATGTAAGGTGGGACGACCGCATACATTTACGGCGCGCCAAAAGGCGGCGAGTTGCAAAACTGGGCGGAACATTGAAGCGCGCCTCCTAAATTTTGCCACGTCGTTCATGCACACTCCTTGACGGTGGGAAACGGCAGAGGGCAGGGCCTGGATTCATCAACGCGCATACCCATGGGTATGCTGGGTATAGGGGTAGACATACCCACGATGTGGACATACCCACGATTCATGATAAACCTTACCCTCCAAATCGGGGGTATATCAGTGGGTAGAGAAAACCCGCGGATTGTTGTAGGTACCAGGCTGTCCAATAATTCTTGTCCGAAAATTTCACCATTTTTAAATTTTTTTCAACTCTATTGAAAAACAAGTCTAATCAACAATATAATCACCACAGTTATCCACAACAGTGGCCCATCGATTGGGCAGGTCGCCGATGCCCTTCGCCCAGAACTCCGGGGGCTGCGACTCGAAGAAGTCCGCGATGTCGGATTTGAGGTTGTCGTAGTTGGTGAATTTTCTTCCGGCTAAATGGTGCTTCAGCGGGCGGAACAAGTGGTAGCCGGAGGGGGCGAGGTCCGGGGAATACGGCGGATGGGCAACCGTCTCCCAGACGAGCGTCGCCAACTTCTGCTGGGTCTCCTTCGCAACGTGGGGGCGCGCGTTGTCGTGCAGCAGGTGGACCGAGGCCCGTTGAGGACGCTTTTCTCGGACGGCGGCGGCTAGTTTCTCGAGCTGATCGGTGTAGATGGAGGCGGTGACCGTCCTGCTTTGCGGGAGCAGCTCGAAGTACAGCATGCCCTTGGCGTCCCACCAGCAGCAGAGCATGATCTTCAGCGGGTGCAGGTCGGCTTTCGGCGTCGTCGGCGGCTCTTCTCCGCGCGGGATCAGACGGCACGGCGGGCGACGTTGTCGTAGAGGACCCAGCTCTTATCCCCAGTGACCAGGTCCTCGAGAAACTCCTTGCGATGCGGACGAAGGAGGAGGGACTGGCAGACGGCCACGCGGCTCTGCTTGTTGGCGTCCGTCAGACGGTGGGGGATCCAACGGGCCAGAACTTTGTGGTAGCCGAGTAAGTTGAGTCGATTGTGGATGGTGGACTTGCTGCAGCCGAGCGTCGTCGCCAGTTCGCGGGTGGTGGCTTCCAGCTTCTCCTTGATACAGCGACGGACTTCGTCATCATCCACCGTAGAAGGCCTCCCGCTGTGCTCCCTGTCCTCGAGGCTCGTGTCGCCGCTCTCGAAACGATTGGACCAGCGCCTGACTGTGCGTTGGGACACTGCATCCTCCTTGCACGCTCTGCAGATGTTGGCGACCGCGGTGCCCGTGTCGTTGCCCAGCAGCCACTCGTAGTACACGAACGTACGAATTCGACCTTGGTCCATTTCAGCTTGTACTGGTAGCTAGACGCGGCGACTGCGCCTTATATACCCCTAGCGTGGAACTCTGGAGAACCTTCTAGAAGGTTTTTACACTTGCCTGATATTATAACACTTCTAAGGAAAATTATAGAATTTTGAAAATTTTCGGACAGGAATTATTGGACAGCCTGGTACATCCGTATACCCGCGACTCATTCGCGCCTCATTGACAAAATGGCGCTCCAGTGAGATCCTGTTTTCGCGAATGACCTAGTTGTGCCTTACCCTTGATTCCTTTCATGAATACGATTCGTAGCCACTACCCATTGCTGGTAGTGGGTATGATGCCCTTACGGTATCTCTACCTATACCCATTGCTTGATGAATCCGGGCCCAGGAGCGCCAAAGCACCGTACTTTTCCCCGTCGGGGCCTATTGTCGCTGCGTGAAATTTAAAATTTGATGCAGCCGCGGGTCTCAGCTGATCGGTACCGATCGCGGAGCCTAAAGGAAGCATCTGTATCCACTCTAGATCCCTGCCACGATCGATCGGCTAGAGGGCAGGCATCTTCAATCGGTGGCAGCCGAAAAAGTTGTGAATTATTGTTGCCGCGGCGTCGTTTGCGGCACCGCCGTCACCGCTGCTGTTCAATTTCGTAAATCTAAGGGCCCCCACACACTTCTGCGGCAACGCCGCGGCCCAATGCTTAACCATAGCGCAGGGACGCAGAGCTCGCCGCCGGCGGCGTCCCTGCCCTATCCTTAACCATAGCGGCGAGCGACGTTGGCGCAGAAGTGTGTGGGGGCCTCAAGGTATACGGCTGCTTACGAAGCAGAGGGCCCGTGGTGCAGTGGGGCTGCCGGGAAACATGTTAACACGGCAACCCACGGCACCCGAGGACGGGTGCTTCATAAGTACCGGCCCCGTGGTGCCGTGGGTTTGCCGCGTTAACATGTTTCCCGACAACCCCACGGCACCACGGGCCCTTTGCTTCACAAGTACCGGTATACGTCGGCGACGCTGTTGTCGGCGACGTTGGCGACAGTGTTGCGCGGGCTGCTACGAACTGAATAGCACCCGCTCAGCACTGTCGCCGAAGTGTAACATAGGCCTAAACTGTGCTGGCAGGTCACGATACAGCTCCCCGTCGGCGACAATCTCGGCGTCCCTCATCTGTGGTTAAGGATAGAGTCGCGACGCTGCTACAAGTTTGGAGGCCTCTAGCTTGAGAGGACGGCGAGTGGCGAAGAAGCGAGTGAGGGTGACAACAAACAGCAACGCGTGACGTCTGAGCAGGAAGGCAGCTGGAGGGCGCCACAGAATTTCTGCGCGATTAATTCACCGCTATGGTTAAACCTACAACTCCCTTGTTAAGCCGACTATTCCTTTACATATACGGCGTTTTTTAAATTAGCACTCTCTAGAATTGATTCCAAGAAAGTTGTCACACAAATCACTTCAGCGATTTTCCTTTACTACGACTATATTGAATAAAATGGTACATCCTGGAAAAACCACAAATTTTAAATTTACGATGTCCATTTACCGATAGAATCACAAACTACACGTTTTCAGGAATGGAGTACCCAGGATCTGCACAACGCG
>CANAIB010000137.1:0-18628 GCA_947359475.1 Heligmosomoides polygyrus bakeri
ATCCTGTTACAGCGCGTTAAATTTCTATTTCTAAAAACATTTCAATCCCAATCCGTGCTTTCTTTGTTTTCTCTTTGTTTTAGTGTTTTCTTTTCAGAGCTGTTTCTGAGCATTCCACTGGGTCCATAAATTGCCATTACTTTTGCCATACGTTTCTAACGATTGAAAGCTTGGAATTGAGCGTACTACCATGTGCACACGAATGAAGAGAGGATAAATGGATAAAAGACGGCGCTACTCAACCCCCTTTGAGATGCGCCACGCATTCTACTTCTACGGGGTGTCGTCGGGACGATTTGAAGCTTGGCCCAAACAATGACTTGTGATGAAAAGTTAGCGCTTTGTCCTTCCCAAACGAGTCTGGCACCATTGCACCTACCCCGGCGCGATGAAAGGTTTGGTTGGCCTGGGCGCGAAATCCGAATCACGAACCTGGTATCGGGTGCACGCGACAGCCGGCACCTTACCCGACTGCACTACACGCGCCCATACTGTTTTCCTAGAGTCGGCAAATTTATAGGAAGACTGTCCTGAAAATATAAAGGATTACTTGTTCATTGGTTGACAGCTGTAAGTAAACGGTTATGTCAACAAGGCGTTCAAGCTGACTACACGATATCATCTGTAAGTAGAGTGCATTGCGCATAAGAAAAAGGGGCAATTTAACGGTGACCTCCATCCTTTTTTTCGCTTCTTGCTCCTCGAACTATATATTTTGCCGCTATGCACCTCCCGGGTGCGTGGAGCGCAGTCGGAGAAGGCGCCGGCTGTCGCCTGCATCCGATACCAGGTTCCTTGTTCGGATTTCCCGCCCAGGCCTACCTTCTATCTCTCCGGAGTCGCTGAATTGGTACCAGACGTGTCTGGGAAGGATAAAGCGCTGACCTGTTCATCGGCTGGCCACCGCAAGTCATTGTATGGCCAAATACGCATTCAACTCGCCTCCACGACATCCTGCAGAAGTGGAATGCGTGGCGCATCCCAAAGGGGATTGAATAACGCCGTCCTTTATCCTTTATCCTTATGTACCTCCCGGAAGTGTTTGGTACATCCAGACAGAACAGGTTTATTCCTGCAATTCCAGCGGCAGAGGTATAGGCGTGGTAGAAAGGCCGAGATACCGAATGCCTTTGTTCGAGTCCTAGGAACGCTTATCCCGTTAGATGGCAGGGAGTTCAAAAAGCGCATACGAATGAGCGCTGGGATCAACGTCTGACTCGCCGCAGGCGCTTGGCTTAGTTGTTTTTCCCACGGACGCTTCCACAAATGTGCTTCGTCCTATGCAAAGTGTGCATTCTCGAAGCTTATGCGTATGCTTGAAGCGAGTGTACTTATGCGGCAGCCACAAATTCCTGTCGACATTTTCGTCGTTCATTCCAGTGACGTGCGGATGAAGAAGCGAGGGTGAGATGTGGTATGTCAGCGAACGCATTCTGGGATGCGCCACACACTCTTCCTCCACGGGATGTTACCGATTCAACAGATCAACTCCGGCCAAAACATCGATCGATAATGGTCAGTAGATCGATACTGTCCAACTGTTGTAGAGGCATATTCGGCGACGTGCGAAAATGCATTTAAAAACAAATAGGTACTATCGACTGCCCACAATTATTGATCGATTTTATCGATTTTCCTGGAAGTGACTGTTTCCTTGTTGCTGTCGTTCCTTTTATTTATGCTATTCTTATCTCAAATAGATAACTACGGACAAAACAGATAAAGTCATTCGATAATGCTTAGCCGATTAATAATGTTTCCATGAATAATGTTTTGCAATGAGTGGAACAAATATGGTACCATACAAACACGTGTTTTATCCTTATGAGAATTCGTTAGAGGTGGAGGAATGCAAGACTGAACGAACATGAGAGCCGGGAGCCGAATCCACAGTTCAATAGATCAACTCCGGCAAAAACATCGTTCGGTAGAATGGTCATCAGATCGATACTGTCAACTTGTTGTAGAGACATATTCGGCGACGTGCCGAATATGCCTCTACAACAAGTTGACAGTATTGATCTGTTTTAAAATAAGTAAGTGTCATCTATGTATTGGTGGCCATCAGGGGTGTGCGTAATTACGATTTACGATTTACGATTTTACGATTTACGGTCATTTTTGGCAAATTTTTTACGATTTACGATTTACGACATTTTGGGTCGTAAATCGTAAATTTTCGTAAATGTGATCTTCGGCCCGCGGGTGACAAACGTCCACATAACGTGATACAGTCCGGATTATGACGATGTACCCACTTTTAACGACTTCCCTCATAGCCCATTGCTATTTTCTGTTTACTTTTTTATGTTCCGCTGTGGCGCTGTGACAGAACAACGCAGCTTTGTGGATAGGTCGTTCGGGTTAATTCCGGGCAATGGAACGGGGCTAGCCTTTTTTCTGACCTCACTCTATCACAACATCCTACATTCAGATTGCCTGAGAGCACTTCGTTCCAGTTCACAGAAAGACATGAAAATTCTCCTTACACTGGAATGAAGGTGATCTCCTGCTAAACCATATTCTATGCTGCAACCACCGCCTAGTCAACTTGCAACTTTTTCACCACATGTTCACCACATAGACGACTTTGTCCAATGCACACGAGTAGAACTCATGCAAAGCCATCAAGGAATACTGGACTTGATTGGAGGTTGTGGAATAACAGCTGAAATGTTGAAAAGAGTAAAACAATCATGTTTCAATCCGATTATCACTGCACGTCATGCCGCAGAGTGTATCTACATATGAGGTGCGCCTTGAGAAAAACGCCTGACATTTTCATGAGTGAAAAAAGCGAAAAAGCTTGACACTTTTGGTCTCGTTTTCAGTGGTTTGATTGAGGCTGTTGCGTTCGCCCTATGCGATCCGATCAGAATGCTAAAGACTGGGCAAAAGACACGATAGCGTTTGTTACAAAGGAAGTGGAGAGCAGGACTGGCGATTACAAGCAGTCATTAATTAGTAATGCAGTATTTTGGAGCTTAGAAATTTAGCAAGCGCAAGCAAATACGCGAATGAAGTAAATGCCGAAAGTAATTGCCTGGTATCGTCGAACGACCGATCTTCCGTTCAGAAGTTGTGGTTGCCTTCAAAAATGACAAAGAACAAAACATGACGTTAACCAGTCCCTGTTTGAGATGCGCCATCCAATCTTTTTACCTCTATGGGATATCGTAGAGGCCATTTGAGTGTGGGTTTGCCCCATAGAATGAATTGCGGTTGCCGCCGATGTAGAGGTCAGTGTTTTATCCTTCCCAGACAAATCAGGTACCAATTCACCACCCAGCAGGTATGTAAGACTTGACTGCCCGTGATAGGATTCTAATCAAGAACTCCTACTCTGAAGCACGCGAGCAGCCATTCTCCTCCGACTTCTCTACCATGGGCTCCCCTATATGTTTAAACTGCGCTTTGTGCGAATCTGTTAAACCACGTACAATTCAAGCTGCCCCTTGCTTCTCTACTTTACATTTAAAGAATGCCACAAAAATATCTTCTTTTATAATTTTAAGTCAAAAATCCGACTATGATGAGTATCCAAAATGTGATCATACTCTTTCAATCGTCACACAATTCCTTCCCGTCTGCTACAAAAATGCTGTTGGGTACAATTCAAAATGTGAGAAGGCTTAGAACTTAAGGTGTGTCATACCATAGAAGTGTGCCATGCGCTCACTCAGTAGGGGACGCTTGGATTATTTGTGCAAATGCTATTTTCGCCGAGTTGACCAGCGATCAATTTTTTTGGTTTTGGATGGAATGGTTTTTGTTCGTTTACTCGGAGTTGCTGCGGTTGTGTCTACAAAGTCATAGTTTTATATGCGAACCAATAGCTAGTAGAATGGTAAACATTTTTGACCGTCCAAGCAGTGTGAGCTTTTTATTTGGGCACCCTGTATAGGCACCTTTTAAGATAGCGTTTTTGAACAAGCAGTTCATTTTGGTTCTCCGAAAACTTGTCCAGCTCGATTTGAAAGGTGCTAGTTGATTTTAATGGCTTCCATCTTAATTAGGAAAGTGTCCAGCTCGATCTGAAAGCGTCTCAATAAAACTTAGTTAGCTTCGATTAGCTTTAACATAATAGAAAAAAAAGGAAATTAGATGCATTATAAGCCAGGCACCTCTTACGATTTACGGTTTACGATTTACGATTTACGACGATTTTTTCGTAATTACGATTTACGATTTACCAAGTTTCGGATTTTATTTACGCACACCCCTGGTGGCCATCATTGATTGATTTTGTCGACTTCTCCGTTGATCGTTTGATTGCTGTCGTTGGTTATCCTACCCGCGCGATTCTCGCAGTACGTGGTCAACCCCAGAGCAAAATCGATAGAATTGAACAATATGTCGGTCAACCGATAACATTTTCCTGCTGTGAGATTTGTCCACCATCCAACTAATCGAATTCCAATGTGAAAACACTTTTAACAATAAATAAATGTTATCGATTGTCCGCTCGCATAGCGCAGTCGGAGGAGGTGGCGGCTGTGACATGCACCCGATACAAGGCTTTTGGTTCAGATTTTCCACCTAGACCAACGAAGCGTTCCATCCCTCCGGGATCGGCTAATTGCTGTCAGTCTTGTCTGGGAAGGATAAAGCGCTGATTTGTTCGCCAGTTGGCCACCGCAATTCATTGTATAGGCCGAATACGCATTCAAGTCGCCTCCACGACATCCCATAGGGTAGAAGGTAGAATGCGTGGCGTATCTCAAAAGGGATTCTGTGACGATGTCCTTTATCGATTCGCTATAGCTGATTGATCTTACCGATTTTTCAAAGTGGCTTTTTTCTGGTAATCACTATAACTCATTGTGTAGGCAAATGCGCGTTTAGTGCCAGTGACGAGAAGTATTAGGTTGGCAACTAAATTCGTGGACTCTCAAGCACCTTCAACAAAAGTGTTTATTAAGAAATATGAATAAAAGATTTCAAGACAAAGTAGGATCCCTTGGAACACGGAACTGCTTCCCATTTATCAGCTAGCTGGTCAATCCCACAGCTTTTTAGGATTTTTTAGGATAGGATTTTTCTGCATTTGAGCCCAAAAATTCTTGAAGACGCATCTTGACCGGGTCCAAATTAGTAAATCGTCTTCTAACCAAGAAGAGCTGCATCGAACCAGAAAGGTGGTAATCACTCGGAGCACAGTCTGGGCTGTAAGGTATATGAGTTAGATGCTCCCAGCCAAGCACTTCGGTTTTTTAAAGCGTCCGATTCGGGAAGTCTGATCTGGCGTTATCTTGCTGAAGGATAACTTCGCTCCTGAAAAGCTGTCTGGACCTTCTAGCGGAGTTCAGCCTTTGTACGGCCATGATGAAAAGAGTAGATTTCACCATCAATGCTGAAACAGCTCTTAATGATCTTCCAGAAGTTAACACCTTCTTGACACCGCCAAACGGAGAGCGTTTCGCGAATCGGACGCTTCAAAAAACCGAAGACCTTGGCTGGAAGCGTCTAACTCAACCATCTTACAGTCCAGACTGCGCTCCGAGTGATTACCACCTTTTTAATTCGGTGCGGCTCTTCTTGGTTGGAAGACGATTTATTAATGTGGACCAGACCACCACCATGAATTATTGGTCTTAAAAGCACAAGAATTCTACAGCCGAGGGATAGGTCAGCAACCTGATAAACGGGAAGCACTTCTACGTTCCAAGGGACCTTATTTTGATTAAAGACTGTCATTTGTTATTTGTTAATAAACACTTTTATTGAAGATTCTTGAGAGTCGACGAACTTAGTTGCCTACCCTACATGTTCTTCTTGAAGTGATGGCGGAATTTTCTCCAAACTAGAAGCAACATAACAACTTGTGAACGCTAACACCTTGACTGCTGACGCTTCCTTTCCTTGACAAAGTGCTCGAATACTGAAAATTGAAGCGATGATGAAGTGCGTAAACGAAGTTTAGATGCGCGGCAGAATAAACTAAATGATTTTCTCGAAGGCGTTCGACGCTGTATGCAACTGGTCCCGTGGTCCAGAGTCAGTTCGCAGCATTTCACCTTCTTTACGGAATTTGATGCCGATTCGATCTTACACTAAAGCCCTGTGTTGGAATCCTCGGCCGGCGTTTTTTCACGGAACATTGTGGAAATGAAAATTTTCATGTAAATGTCGAGGCATATAAAAATCGAGGCAAAGCGCAGTGGTGTCGAAGCGCATGTGTGCAGGAATTTCCAATTCTACTAGCCTGCGTTTGCATCCATTTTGACCTGCTTGTGTTCTGGAACTGGCTAACCTCACCGTTAGTCCCGATGCCGATAAAGGATAAAGGATAAAGGACGGCGTTACTCAATCCCTTTTGGGATGCGCCACGCATTCTACTTCTACGGGATGTCGTGGAGGCGATTTGAATGCGTATTTGGCCATACAATGACTTGCGGTGGCGAGCCGATGAACAAGTCAGCGCTTTATCCTTCCCATACAAGTCTGGTACCAATTCACCGACCCCGGAGGGATGGAAGGCTTGGTTGGCCTGGGCGGGAAATCCGAACCAGGAACCTGGTATCGGGTGCACGCGACAGTCGCGCCTCCTCCGACTGCGCTACACGCGCCCTTAATTATTTGTCCCGATGCCGATACGAATGGTTTATTATATTAGGTTGTTGCAGAAGTTCTTGCCATGTTCAAGACACCACATTTTTTTAGTTTTCCAAAAAAATAAGCGAAACACGTTAAGAAACGAAATAGCCGCCATCATGTTCTACCACTCTTCTCCATTTTTCAGGCAGACTCCAGATCCCGTCAGCGTAGAACTTTCTGGTTTTGATTCTAAAAAGGCCGCCAGCCAGCGTTCCATGTCGTCCTTATCAACGAATGTTTTTCCTCGCATGGCATTGGAGAGAGACAGGAAAAGGTGGTAGTCTGTCGGTGCAATATCTGGGCTGTACGATGGGTGAGGCGGCACTTCCGTTCCAAGGTCGAGAAGCTTTTGACGAGTCATTCTTGCCATGTGTGGTCGAGCATTTTCGTTCTAGAATCGGTTTGTGCCGTCATTCGGGCACTATTCTGCGATCTTACAGTCTATCCAGCTGCTGACAGTACAAGTCCGCTGCTGGAGTATCGTTACGGGCCAGCAGCACGTAGTAGATGACACCTTCGTAATCCCAGCAAACAGAAGGCATGATCTTCGACGGCTGAGGACCCTCCTTTGGCTGTGGCTCAGGCTACTCGTTCTTATCAACTCGGTGTCTGCTCCTTTTGATGTTGCCGTACAGGCACCACTTCTCTTCTCCTGTGATTATGGACTTCAGCCATCTGTGCGCTTGTACGAGAGCGATTGAGTGGCCACCTCACCAGGTCGCTGGCGGTCGCGTTCGGTGAGGTCGTAGGGAACCCACTGTGCCGAACTGTGCACCTTACCCAGTTGATGAAGGTGGCTGGCGATGGTGGCATAGTGCACACCCAGGTCCTACGCAAGTTCACGAGTTGTCCGTCGTGGGCCCGACTCCACCAGCTGTCGCAATCGGTCGTTGTCGACATCGGATTCACGTCCTGGCTTGAACGAATCCTGAAGGTTAGACTCCCCTCTACGAAAGCGTGCGAACCATTATCGTGCAGTGTGATCGGACGCCCTCCCCAAATGCATCATTGATGCGACGACAAGAAGCGGCTGCTGACTCACCAAATTTGAAGTCGTACAATAAGAGACCTCTGATGTACTCCTTTGAAAGCTCCATTTTTCTAGAGAAAGTTACGCGAGAGTCAGTAGCTAGCAATAATGGTAAACATATACATACCTGATTTCTTTGTGTGAAGAAAAGATAGGTTGCTAAGGTAGCGTTAGAAAGAAAAAAGCGCATTCAAAAAATGGCGGGAACTTTTGCAACAACCTAATATTTGAATTGCGGTGCTAAGAGTGCTAAAGTTATGTTAAATAGCAGTTCTCATGCGTTTACAATAAATAAGTAAAAATTGCTGTTAACAAGTACAACAATAATGTAACATTTTGTACCGTTTTCACGTCAAATTGGACATTGCTGCTTTGCTATGCTAGCCTAAGACTTCTGAAATCAAAGTGAGCTCTTCCAAACTGCAATGACCAATAGACAGGTCAAACTGCAGACTCAATAAGATGGTTAGAATAATTTCATGTTTAAGGAAAATTTGGTACAAATTTCTTTGAATGTTTTTGTGTTCATCTGTCCCAGTAAGTGCAATGATTTTATAAAAGTTTTATTTTCTAGAAAAATTTTCAGTTTAAATTTTGTTTTGAACCATAGCAAAGCAGCACACATATAACACGTTAAAATTTCAGATCGCGCCATGCACCTAGAAAGTTCGCTGCAACTTTTATTTGATTGATAGTGTAAATTCCACTTACATGAACCGTCAAAGTGATGATATATGTGATCCTTACAGTTGTTTTTGTTGTATCGTTAACAGCTGTCAAACTCCATGCGAACAGAAATTTTGCTATCAATCTAATAAAAATCGCGACGTCTTGGACGAGGGCATGGCACAATCTCTTGCTTTGGCATTAAAAATGGCAGCCTTACTTCCTTTTAAAACAATTTTAACTATTATTTTTTCTCAAAAACGGGAATTTTATAAAAAAAACAATATGTTCAATTATTGGGTAAGTGAATTAAAACTACAAGAGAATCATACCAAAATTTTTCTTGGACAATAAAATATTCTAACCATCTTAGCGAGTTCGTAGTTTAACCTGTAGGAAGGTCATTTCGATTTGGAAGAGTTTGCTTTGATTTCAGAAGTCCTGGCTTAGAAGAGTGTCCAGTTTGATTTGAAAAGTGTCCAGTTCAAGGTGAAAATGGTATATATGGGAGACTCGCCAGACAGGCCTTCTTCTCAAGTTTAGAATATGTTGGGCAATGGATGATTCTCCTACTGGGGTTGGTTACTAATTAAGAAAATTAGCTTTTCGTCATTGGAAGGCAACTTGCGGCACGGGGTAGAATTGAAAACCAATTCAGCAGCCCACCAGCAACGCCTCCAACTTCCCAAATACCATTAATAACATCTGTCTAGTTAGACTTCTAGTTAACGACTAGTTAACGAGTTAACGACACCACGTTTGCTTAATTCAATTGACCGTGGTCAGATTTTTAATTTTTTTCTCTTTTTATTCGTTTTCTTTCCTTTTGTCGAGTGGCCGGATGGCTTCAGCGCCTTCCAATCGACATGCTTAGTGCGAAAAATATCCTTGTTTTCAAAGCAAGGTTCGAGACGCTAGATCGTTTCCAGATTCTGGGAATTAACATTTCCAGCCAACGTTCCATCTTCCTTCTTTCAGTGGTTCGTTGGAGATAGTCAGCTGTCCCAATCATTTTGCAGTTCAATTTTTCTAGAAGATACAGAAGAGCGGATCTCCTCTCTAAGCGGGACAAATGCTGAATAAGAAGAATGTGTTATTAGTTAATAGTAGATTGAATGCAAATTGAAAATTTCTTGAATAAGGTCGTCAAATTTTGTTGCAATACTTTTGGGACACTCTGAGTATAGAAACCCTATCATTATTACCACAATTCAAGTTTTTTTTTCTGATACTTTCCTGGCAGGGCGCGTGTAGCGCAGTCGGGGAGGCGCCGATTGTGTCGCGTGCACCCGATACCAGGATCCTGGTTCGGATTTCCCGCCCAGGCCGACCATGTTTTCCATCCCTCCGGGGTCGGTGAATTGTTACCAGACGTGTCTGGAAAGGATAGAGCCATGACTTGTTCATCGGGTGGCCATCGCAAGTCATTGTATAGCCAAATACGCATTCATATCGCCTCCACGACATTCCGTAGAAGTAGAATGCGCTCACGCATCTCAAAAGGGATTGAATAACGCCGTCCTTTATCCTTATCCTTTATTCCTATCTGCTGGGACATCTGTACAGCTCGAAGTGCTTCATAAGCCCATGTGGTGATCGAACAGACAACTATTAGGCGGAATGCGCTGGCGCATCCCAAGAGGGGTTGGGTAACGCCGTCCTTTATCCTTTATTATCCATTATACCTTCCTGGCAGAAGTCACAACCCGCTCCTCAGCTACAACAATCTTAATCCTTCTTTCTTACCCCAGTGGGCTCTTTCACGTTCACAAAGGAGAAGGTGAAGACGTCCTGCTCTGTGAATCGCCAGGTAGGGTTGTTCTCCCGGGGAGCTGTGAACACTGGCCGAAAATATCCAATTGCTATTTCACTCTGCTCTATGATCGACTGCTCTATATTAAGTGTTGAGCCTTCCGCCGCGCTTCGAATGACTGACTCTGCATCTTCAGCTGCATTATTTGAAAAGGTGGAGTCGTGAGCGACTATTCCCAGCCAGATTCGAGTTTGGATGGTTTTTGTCTGGGGCGACTCGACACAACAAATTCTCTCGATACGGTATGTTCTCTTTATTTGGCCTGAACTTGCACTTGCTTCTCCATCTGCACACTGACCTCTGCTGGCGTGCGTCATAGGTACAGACAATAGTATGAACATCGCATCACCGCACACAAAAGGGGCCTCGAAATAGCTACTCATAAGCCCCCACTCTCCAAAACAGGGCCACAATGGGAAAAGTGGACTTCGACGATGCTGCAGTGGAATATCAAGTGCACCGCGGTGAATTCTGAGGGCACACTGCGCGTTGCACAGATAGTAGCGGAAGAAGTCTGCGCAGCAGAATACACAGGTTTTTTGAGCATGAACTTGTTACGCTGAGGGACTGTGTAGTGTGCACGCGACGCGGGACGCGATGTTGTGATATGCGCCAATATCGATTCATCGCGTCGAGCGATCGATATGGAAGCTTATCACTGCATAGCCCCGCGCTTGACATGCTCATTAAATGCCCCCTAACAAGGTCTGGTCCATTTTTTCCACTTTTAGTGATGTTGTTACTCAAATTTCCTATTCATATTTACCAGCATTATATGGAAAACAGTCGACCCTTCCACTACACTAATCATCGTGCCTCCCTTATCCAAATTAATACATGCATGATTAGAAAAATCGGTTCGATTCCCGGGAGGCGGCGACCGTAAAATGCCAGTTGCACATGTCATCCCATGCACCACAATCATATCCACAAAATTCAAACCAAAATCCTCACATCATGAGACAGCTGATTCTCTCGCAGAAATTTAAGGGAGGGATGGAGACACAAATCACGATATGCCCCTTCTGATTGGGATAGGTCCGAAAAATCAGTTACTGCCTCGAAATGGCGTAGTACGTTATGATATATTTTATAAGCTATTAGGTTTGCCGGGGCGCGTGGAGCGCAGTCGATACCAGGTTCCTGGTTCGGATTTCCCGCCCAGGCCAACCAAGCCTTCCATCCCTCCGGGGTCGGTGAATTGGTACCAGACTTGTCTGGGAAGGATAGAGCACTGACTTGTTCATCGGCTGGCCACCGCAAGTCATTGTATGGCCAAATACGCATTCAACACGCCTCAACGACATCCCGTAGAAGTGGAATGCGTGGCGCATCTCAAAGAGGATTGAATAACGCCGTCATTTATCCCTTTTTTATTAGGTTTGCGGAATAGTTTCCCACCACTAAGTTCTGCTCCTTGCCAAATTTCTGAAAATTCTTCTGAAAACTGCTTTCCAAAATTTCAAAGATAAAATATGATTTACAAAAAAAGAACCGGCAGCAACGGGAACCAAACCAACGACGTCGCACACGACGAGCGGGAGCACTGCCCCTGCAGCTGGCGGGACTCCTTACGAACGGCCCTATGACTCATCGGTCTCGCGCCAACTCCTTGACAAGGCCAGCCTGTGGTGAGGCCCCCGACTTCGGCAGGCCATAACTCGCCCAGGAATTTCATTTTGCAATTTTGACACCCATATTCATAATCAGCATTCCGAGCTCTTTCTGATGATCCTGGTCTCAACTTGAAGTTCCATGGGAAGTCGAAACCCTCCCTAGTTAGTATTCCGCTGCAAATGTGGCTGAAAAGATCGCCCTTGACTTCATACAAGTTCGATTGCTCCTGCCTTACGAATTTAGGAAGCGCAGCAACGCAAGCGATGCGGTAGGAAATATCGCGATTTCCTCGCGATCATAGGACAATTTGTGGGACACTGCGAAGGAGTTTGGCATCGAGCTTGATCAGATTGTTGCGCTAGGCAAAAAAAAAACTCATTATAAATGTCAGTCATTTGGAAAATCCACATTGTATTCACCTCAATATATTTTTGACTTATTTCTTATGTTAGCTTCTCATATGATGTACCTAAGGTGCTCTCTTCATGTGATATATGTGATGCGTTTATACTTTGGGTTTAATTACCCAAGTTTGGGGTCAAAAATCAACAACGACTCGTGTATATGTTGTGTGTCAAGGAAACGGACGTAAGCTGATCCACCGGAAGTTGTTTAAGAAATCTATGTGACCCGGTGGACCTTCAAATGTCTCATACAGCACGGCAATACATGTATGTAGCTTGGTTACGCAACTTCAAAAACGGCGACTTTGACTTGAGCGACAAATCACGGTCGGCTGCAGTGAATGACGAGCGCCTTCTGGAGCTGACTGGAGGGAATCCCCGCCGCGACACCCGTGAGGTGGCAGAGGAACTCCATTGTCATCGTGAGACAACAATTGCCCATCTGCGTCACTCTAAAAAGGAGTGGAGATATGGGGTACGGTCACCAACTCCACGTGTTAAAAGCTGCATGCAGGAACTTCTTTACTTTGCATCGGAAATTCGCTTCGATAGACCGTTTGATTACTGGTGGCGAAACGTGCGTTCTTCACGTAAATCGCAGACGGAGGCGCCAGCGGCTCGGCCGTGGAAGATTTGGTATGCCATCGCGATAGTTTGAACTCCATTCTCAGAGGACAGTGCTCAGTGTTTGGTGGAGCAGCAAAGGAATCCTTCACAGTGGGAATTGCTCCCAACAGACTCTACTATTACCGCCGTCGTTTACGTAGGAGACCCTGAAGAAAAATCTCCAAAGCTTGGAATGGCGTGTACTGACTCACTCAGCGTATCCAGCAGACTTGGCGCCAACAGACGGTCGGTTTTGATCGCTATCCAAATATTTACAAGATATTGGGTTGATCGAAAAGTCTTGACATACTTGACGCTACTACCTGTTAAATTTGTTAAAGCTCTTGCAGTACTGATCTTGTGTGGTGACGTCACAGTACATTCTCGAAGCTTCCTCAGACATACTATATAAGGCCTTGTCGAGTACGAACACGGCAACAATGTCGACGATAAGCAGCAGGATCCTACGACCTATCGTCTACTACGAATTTCTGCAAGGCCATTCCGCAAGGACTGTAGCATCCAACATCTGCGCTGCATTCACGGAGGAAGTCATTCACTATTCTACAGTGGCCCGTTGGTATCAGCGCTCCAGGGCTGGAGGTATCTCTCTCGAAGGTCGACCTCGTTTCGAACACCCCTCTGTTGTGGAAGAAGACAGCTTGCGCGAAGCCTTGATGAAGCCAAATTCAACCACTCGCGAATTGGCGGCGACACTTGGATGTACGCAAAGCGCCGTCGTGAGGCAGCTGGAGATCCTTGGGTACCGAAAAGTTTTGTTGTCTTGAGTACCACATGAGCTGCGGGACTCTGACAAGGCATGCCGAATCAGTGTTGCTGAGTCGCTGCTTCTTCGCCCGTACACAAAGGACTTTCTGAAGGACATTGTTACTGATGAAGAAAGCTGGGTTCTTTATGTTAACCACACCCGCAAGAGCCAATGGCTCCCACGCGGAGAACCGGACAACCGAAACGTGGACACCACGAAAAGAAGGTTCTTCTGTGCTGCTGGTGAGACTCAGAAGGCATGCTTTACTGGGAGTTGCTGGATAGTGAGACCACAGTCACATCATCTGTCTATGCTACCCAGCTCCAGAGCTTGGCCGACGCCATGCGCCAAAAAACGTCCAGGACGGGAAGATGCCTACCTTCTGCACGATAACGCGCGTCCTCATGTCGCAAAAGTGAGTCCCGAGAAAATCCAGGGGTTAGGCTGGGAAGTTCTGCCCCATCCATCGTACTCTCCAGACCTCGCTTCTTCTGACAATCACCTGTCCAGAGCTCTGAAGCAGCATCTTCGAGGTAGAGAGTTCGATGATCGATGTCAACTGGAAATGAAGGTTTCTGAATTCTTTTCCTCACAGTTCTCGGAATTCTGTCGGAAAGGAGTTGAAAGGCTGCCTGAAAGCTGGGGCAGGATCTTAGACTTGGATGGGGAATATATCGTGGACTGAGTTTTTGTATATTGCACTATATTGTATTGTGTTGTAATATTGTTGTGCTAGTGTTACAAGACTTTTCGATCAACCCAATATGTACTTAAGAAGTGCCAAGCACATTCAGTCTCCTTTGCCACCGGAATAAATGAGACGCCGTGTAGGTATGTGTTACCTTCCTTAGGAATGAGATTTGTTAATCAGTAGATCACGTTGCATGCTGATGTTGTTGTTGAACTGTTCTTTGTTCTGTAGCTGGGCTTTGCTTGCTTTCATTTTTTGGCAGTCTTACATGCACATGCAGTTGTAAACTGACTCACTAATTCACTGTAAATTGACTCCTTTTCAACGATTGCCTTATGCAAGCGTAACAAACATAAGCATACACTTCATGACGTGAATTTCTGCCAAATGTAGGTGGTCTGTAGCACTGAAAAGAAGTCGAATAGGAAGCCGCAATCCCTGGAAGGTAGTGTGTGGGTGTGTCGGAGCACTAATATAGACATGACGGCGCGCCGGCGGCGATCGCACGAGAATGAGTCGTCGTCAGGCGCGTGCTCGGCCGATGACTGGAGAGCAGGAGCTCCTGCTCGGACTGGTTCTAATCGCCGAGTTGTTCGATTTTTCGGAGGTGAAGCGCGAGTGAGAGTGAGCGAGCGAGCGAGCGAGCGGCCGCCGGATCGCCGGCTTCAATCGCCGCCGCCGCCGCGACATCGACCCGACCCGACCGACGGACGACGACGACGACGATGCAGCCAGCTGTGAGCACGACCACTGCCAGCCTGATGCTACTGCTCCAGGCCTTCTATGTACGGGTTCGTCGAGCGCTGAGCGTCGAGCTATCGATTTTCGCTAACACCACCACAATTGCCAGCTCGTCGCCGGGGCGAACGCAGCCAGCAGACCTTCTGCACCGGCCGACCGACGGCGGCCCAGATGATTCGGATCGCCTCCCAGCAGCGGCAGCAGCCCGTCATATCCCGCGACGCACCTCGCCCCAGTCGTCCTCGTGCCCCGCTGATTCGTCGGAACCTCGTCCACTGTCCGAAGAATCAGAAGAGTAGCCGCCTCCCGTCGGAGCTGTTGTACTGCTGCTGTCTCTTCCTCCCACCCTACTTATCATGCACAGCTGCTCGCACCGTGTTCACCGATTTCGTTCCGCATTACTCACTGCTACTGCGATACATCCAGACTTTGGCTACGGACAATTTCTCGTGCTCTTTCGCGTATTTCTCGTCCACTTAATCGTTTCGGGTCTATCCTAGTCGGGAGGGGCAATTTTAGGATGGCTGGCGGTTGTAGTCGACGGCTTCCCTCCCCACATGTGTGGTGATAGTCCTTAAAAAGAGGTGGATTAGTAGATGGAACGTTCTGATAGGATCTAGGACTGCTACCGTAATACCACATTACAAAGCTCGTGAAGACGATAGCACTTCTGTTCTGACTAAGCACGTGACTATTAAAATCCTAACTGAGGGGTGCAGTAATCTTCACCGACCCATCTAGGATGTGCCAGAGCGCATCCAGGGTGGATCCAAAATAGGAAAAGAGGGGGCGAAAAGCAAAAAAAATGAATAAAGCAAGAATAAGAGAAAAAGCTGACCCAGCAGGCTCTGCGGCAGCCCTGGCCATAGATTTAAAGGTCTTACTCGTCCGATCTATCGAGACGTGCGTATCACAGTCGGAGGAGGTGCCAGCTGTCGCGTGCACCCTATACCTGGTTTCTGATCCCTTTTCGGGATTTCCCGCCCAGGCCAACAAGCCTTCCATCCCTTCTGGGTTGGTGAATTGGTACCAGACTTGCCTGGGAAGGATAAAGCGCTGACTTCTTCATCAGCTGCCCACCGCATTGTATGGCCAAATACGCATTCGAATCGCCTCCACGACATCCGGTAGGAGTATAATGCGTGGCTCATCCCAAGAGGGATGGAGTAACGCAATCCTTATGCTTATCTTTACCCCTTCGATCGTGAGGGAGAGACTTCTACGACAAATTGTATCGTATTCGTACGGTAGCCTCGCGATACCTCGTCGGCTACAATTGAACGTGTGCCCCTGGATTTGAGAACTACTGCGAATTCTTGCGTAGGAGTTATCGCGAACCTACAGTACGTTAAGGCATTTATTATTTTCCTTATTTTTCATCCTTTATTTTCCTCCTTTCCTGTTCTTTGTTTTTATTTTACTTTTTTGTTTCTTTTAAATGAAATAATGAAACCAGCAAAGAAGAAAAGGGGAATGTGGGTAGTGGAGAGGGCGGGAGGGTGACTCCTCCATTCCGGTATTGCGCCAAATCCTCATTACTTGTAACACCATCATGCCTTGCTACACCAGTACATCACCTGCATATATGTACATAGCCCTTTCACAGCAGGGCTGACGCTAGAGGTCTCGGACAAATTCAAGGGAGGAAATGGAGCGGCAAAGCATGGGTTCCCCCCTCCCCTCCCCAACTAGGATAAATCTAAAGATTCTATTCCATGTAGATTACGAAGCTAACGGGGTTCAGGGAGCTCTACATAGTACAGGAGAGAATCACCTGGTTTTTGAAATTTTGAATTTTAAATCTGTAACATGGGAAGGGAAGAGCGACACATAATGTTGGTAGAGAAAACGTCAAAAGATAACGATAAAAGGATAAAGGACGGTGTTTAATCCATCCAATTTGGGATGTGCCATGCATTCTACCTCTACGGGATGTTGCGAAGGCAATTTGAATGCGTATTTCGCCTGTGGGGCGCGTGTAGCGCAGTGGGCGCGTGTAGCGCAGTCGGAGGAGGCGCGACTGTCGCGTGCACCCGATACCAGGTTCCTGGTTCGGATTTCCCGCCCAGGCCAACCAAGCCTTCCATCCCTCCGGGGTCGGTGAATTGGTACCAGACTTGTCTGGGACGGATAGAGCGCTGACTTGTTCATCGGCTGGCCACCGCAAGTCATTGTATGGCCAAATACGCATTCATGTCGCCTCCCACGACATCCCGTAGAAGTAGAATGCGCTGGCGCATCCCAGAAGGGATTGAGTAACGCCGTCCTTTATCCTTTATCCTTTATTTCGCCTGTAGAGTAGCTTGCGGTGGCCAGCCCCTTCTCAAAGAAAAGCGGATGTGTGGTTGAGAAGACGGGGGTGAGAGGTGCTAACATTCGTTGGATGTAGCAAGCCATCGCCGGTACTCGCCACGACATGCTATTATATGTATACTGACACCCCCATTTCACTTACTGAGGCAGGGATACCTCGCTGCTGTGATGCAGGCACAAGCCCGTCAAGTGTCCTTAAAATGATAGAAGACGACGTTAATCAATACCTTGGAGCGAAATGCATGGCGCGCCCTATTATTTATCTATATTTAAATGCGTATTTGACCCAAGGGCGCGTGTAGCGCAGTCGGAGGAGGCGCGACTGTCGCGTGCACCCGATACCAGGTTCCTGGTTCGGATTTCCCGCCCAGGCCAACCAAGCCTTCCATCCCTCCGGGGTCAGTGAATGGTACCAGACTTGTCTGGAAGGATAAAGCGCTGACTTGTTCATCGGCTGGCCACCGCAAGTCATTGTATGGCCAAATACGCATTCATGTCGCCTCCACGACATCCCGTAGAAGTAGAATGCGTGGCGCATCCCAAAAGAGATTGAGTAACGCCGTCCTTTATCCTTTATCCTTTATTTGACCCATACAGGACTTGCGGGGATAAGCCGATGAACAAATCAATTAGATTCAGTTAGTTGCGATCAAGTCTTTCGCTACAAGGACCCCGAAACCCGCGTCTTATGCCTTTCCGGACAGGATGCTAGCCCATTGCACCACCAGTATTGTTTGGTCGAACGGAACATTCATGCCTTTCGGCAATATGACCGCTTATAACCTCTAGGGTTAAGCAAACCGCTAGGAAAACCAAACTCTAAGTATACCGTAGTAAGTATACCGTGTATCAAAAACATCCACACGTAGGAATAAGTTCCTAACCCATATTGCGCCGTCGCGGAAGCAGCTGATACTGACAGTGTCACCAACAACAAGATCTAGCGGGAAACGAGACCTCACACCGCGTGTTTCCTCTGTTCTGTTTTGTTCTTCTCTCATATATGGCGTCGTGTGGAATTGCCTTCTTGCCTGCCAGGTTCATTCTTATGTTTTCGATCTTTTTCATTTATTTTAAAATATTTTTAAGTAATACTTTCGTACGCTTGTTTATATTTGTTACAGTTACATTCAATTATTTTCACATCTTTGATACTAACTCAGGGCTCTTCAAGGGTGACCAACGAGAGCAGTCCAGCGCCTCAATTACTGATTTTCATTCTAAAGATTACGGTGTAAATTGGTGTCCTTGTTCTTAAGCGAGTCCTTGCCCGGAAGCGTCAGCACTTCCCCTAAGGTGTGGATAATTCCTATGCACAATCTAGGATGGGAGCTGTTGCATTCCCCAATAGCAATCCACATTCCAGGGGTAAGGTTAGGTG
>CANAIB010000138.1:0-18626 GCA_947359475.1 Heligmosomoides polygyrus bakeri
TCACCTTCAGCGCCCGGTTCCATCGCTCGACAGTGTCCTCGTCCATCGGCTTGGCGCTCCACTGCCGTTGGTTGCGGACGAACATAGCGAAGCAGCGGTTGCCCTCGGCGCCAGCGTTGTAGATCGCCTGCTCCAAGCCACCTGAAGGCACGCACCCTCTGTCCACTGACATCGCCAGCTCGCCAGTACTTCGCAGAACATACCGGCTGCGCTGACATGGGAGCCCAGACTCTTCTTGCTGTTCGCAGCGGCGGCAAGAACCTGTTGGAAATAGCGCGAATGACCTTTCGCTTGACCCACGAACACAACCACGACAACACATTAGGGTGAAGTTGCTCAACCACCGAAGGACTGTGCTAGCACAAAACCATGACCGTCCCTGAGGTGCACACATTCTCCACTGAAGCTTTGTAAATGCATTATTGATGAATTGATTATTCTGAAGCGCATCGCTACTGGTGTTCATCGTCATCAATCACATAAATGGCGTAATCCTCAGGTTGTGAGTGCCCTACTTCGAGTTTCAACGAATTATGTGAATTTCGGCTTGCATTTCGCACTACAAAACCCTTGAATGTTTGCTTAAAAAGCAGTTTCTCTTGCAGGACAAGAACTAATGTACTTCGTACGAATTCTTCTATTCCTAAAAGCAAACATCATGAACGGCCCTTCAAACTGCAGCAACCGAAAAAAAAGTGCTGAGAACAACCGCTAGAGAATAGGCCATAGATAGACTGATAGACCTTGACACCAATTGTAAGTCTCGAATAGCGCTGTATTTCGCTTTCCCCAGTTGCTGGCTGTCTTGAGCTCCTTTTGCGCCCTGAAACAGATGGATATTTCCAACAAAAATCCTTTTCTATAAAGCAGCTCCTTCAAATAATCGTAAAACGAAAATCACTTCAACATTCACACTTTAGAACACTATCGAACATCCGAAACCTTATCTACCAATCTTTAACGCAACTGAAGAAAACGAACCTCCTCCAGACTTCACGTCCTTCTCGCTATTGTCTTCATCTTTCACTTCACGAAGCACCTCAGCCGTTTCACGATCTTCTGCTTTCACTGAAATTCTCCGTTCACAAAACGTTAATAGCGAAGGCACAAACCCCTGCTTGGTTAAGAAGCGAAGAAAGGCTGCGCTGGATTGCGAGATTGTGCAGCCAAAACAGGCGCCCTACATTCCTATTCGAGATTCTTGGTTCACTTTTTTCAGGCCAACCAAGCCTTCCATTCCTCGCCGGTAGCTGAATTGGTACCAAACTTGCTTGGGAAAGGCGAAACACGAACTTGTCCATTGGCTGGCCATCGAAGTGATTGTGTAGACCAAATACGAGTGCAAAACACCTTCACGATATCCTACAGAACTAAAATATGTGGCAGATCCCTAGAGCAGGCTCAAGCGTGGGCTCCGATTTCTGCCAAAAATTTACGACCCCTCCCCCCCCCCCCCCTCAGGGGCCGTATGCTCGTGTTCCCCCTTTGGGGAAATTGATCAATATCAACATATCTTATCACGCCCCAATCCCCCATGGGGGGAGACTCGAGGTAGACGACCATGTGCCCCCCCCCCCCTTCGAGAGAATCGATGGATTTTAATGTTAAGCTACCTCTTATGTTGCAAACAATTTTAGAAAATGTGAAAGGAAAATATTTATTAATAATTAATTAACAAAGTTTTGACGCAAATAAATCGATTAAATGAAGATTTTTTAGGCATGGCAACGACATGGCAACACCCTGAGCACCGCATTTTCTACGGAAAGAAGACGTCATTTCTATTTGAATTTATCCAATAAAAAATTAAATAGTTGTTGCATTAGTTGTTGTATATGGATCTCACCAAAAGTTAAGCTTCAATTCGTAGCAAAAAAAAATCAGGCCTTTCCTAAGCAACCTTTCATCCGATCAGGTGGAGTAATTTTTCTGGAATTTTTCTTGAAAGTTTTCGAAAGCAAAATGTTTCCTGAACAAGGCTAGCACTGGAGTTGACACTAGTGCTCACAACAGCAGAGACTTTATTTAGCACTTATTAAAAAAATCAAGTCTCACCTACGCGGTCTTCCTTGCGATCAGGTGAGGTCATGCTCAACTTTTTCAGAAATAGGGGTTTTTCTACCTGAACTTAAACGATCATAACTCACATACTCTAAGAGCTGTGCAAATGCGGGCCGCATTTGGAAAACTAGAGAAGATGCTCTTTTTAATGATCACAAAACCGTCGTTTAAAAAAGGGATCTTCTTGCGCGGCCGGGGGGTGGGTGCGATTTCTCTGCGATTTTTGGCAAAAAAATGCAAAAAAAGCCCGTCCTCACGGGTCCCGCCCTGTACCGGCGAGCACCCGCCCTGCGCCATCCGGCGACAGGGCAAGGGAGAGGCTTTGCCGCCTAAGTCATCCACAGGGACGGACCATGGCTTCGGTTGCCATATTTACACGCGTATGGTTCGAATTCACTGTAGTTAGGTACGTAGGAGGGTGTTTAGTATATGGATGATATATGTGTTCCAATATATGTGTATACATCATGATGTGGTGGCCGTGCATTCACTTTGAAATGGTTTCATTCTTCTGATTGCATCCTACTCGGAGTACAAACGTCCACATTACATACGGACGAAAGGTTTCTGTGAAAACTAGTCCTTTTAGCAGTAGTTATTTCAATGGCGAGCTTGATGGACGGAGTCCAATGTGGACATTGAATCACCTCAAAGACTATTCGAAAGAGGTTTGTGTGTGATTCTGTAGAACCAACATGCAGGTTTAGGTAAGAAACACCCGCTGAAGGCGCCACCGCAACTGTTTAGACAGCCGGAATAACCGGGATATATCCTGGTGTAGTTAAGCTCGGAAAGACCTCGATTGAACCAAGTTTTTTCACATTTGTCTGCGATGCATGAACTAGCTTGTGCGCACCGTTTCACATGAAAGATTTGCATTTTGGTTGGTCTGCTGAAGAACTCGGTGACCTTTGAGCATATAAATTGGATGCTTTGCTTTCGGAACATTGCCATTCCAACGGCTTGGTTGTCATGTATTATTTTTATGAATAGTTCCGATTGTAATCGATTGAATAACAGCTCTCGGCTGTACTCGAGGTGGCAATGGTTATTATGATTACAGACGACCTCTGCGGAATAGCGCATGACCCCATGCTGGCATGCGGTTGTAGGCGATATTTAGCAAAATGCTAGCGAAATGAGTAGAGCACCTGGAAGAGGTAGAAGCTCAAAGCTTGGAACTGTGCTCGTGTGAGGGAGCACAGTTCCAAGCTTTGAGCTTCTACCTCTTCCAGGTGCTCTACTCATTTCGCTAGCATTTTGCTAAATATCGCCTACAACCGCATGCCAGCATGGGGTCATGCGCTATTCCGCAGAGGTCGTCTGTAATCATAATAACCATTGCCACCTCGAGTACAGCCGAGAGCTGTTATTCAATCGATTACAATCGGAACTATTCATAAAAATAATACATGACAACCAAGCCGTTGGAATGGTAAAGTTTCGAAAGCAAAGCATCCAATTTAAATGCTCAAAGGTGACCGAGTTCTTCAGCAGACCAACCAAAATGCAAATCTTTCACGTGAAACGGTGCGCACAAGCTGGTTCATGCATCGCAGACAAATGTGAAAAACTTGGTTCAAGCGAGGTCTTTCCGAGCTTAACTACACCAGGATATATCCCGGTTATTCCGGCTGTCTAAACAGTTGCGGTGGCGCCTTCAGCAGGTGTTTCTTACCTAAACCTGCATGTTGGTTCTACACCAACATGCAGGTTTAGGTAAGAAACACAACAACTCCAACTTGTTTTTGGAGTTTGTTACGGTAAGATGTTTTTATTACTTATTATTTGTCGACGTCTAGTAATTCACCAGCAATGTCCGAAATATGCCAAATTCGATTAGATTTGAAATGTTTATGAAATAACTTCAGCACCAATGATACACAGGCACAAAGTGCATAAAACAGTAAGACCGATCACAGTAGGGGCAACGTATGAAGGCTACAGTTTCCTCACATCCTCACTCATCACATGGGCCGAGGTCTTCCGGGAATGCCATTTCACTCGGGTTTTCGAAGCAACCAGGATGTGTCGTCAAATAGGCAGCCTTGTACCACGGGAACTCAATCAACCTTTCCAGGCGAGGATGGCATAACAATCGATACACCAGTGACACGACCTTCAAATTTACAAATATTTCGTTAATCATAAGTTGCATGCCATCTCAACTCCTACCTTCAAGATATTACCCCTTTTCTGCAAGTCAAAGGGAAGGTTGTGGACAATGACATGCGAGTGGAATGCTTCATGAGAGACTTCATTTATTATTTATTTATTTATTATTTATTACAATGCACATATTTGTGCGCCATAAAGAATATATATATATATATATATATATGCAGATATAGATATCTAGATATATAGGCAGTATAGTCGTTATAATCGCAACAGTCGAGCAATATGGATATAGATAGTGTCGTCGTTATAGTCCGCGAGAATAATTGAACAATATCGATATGAATATCGGAGCCCATGAGCGTAATAGAGCAATGTCGGGAACGTAATTATTGTAGCTTGTCTTCTTCTTCTAATGATTTCTTGTTTTCTTCGTGTAGCAGCATACATGAAGAGCGAACGTCATGCTTCATATGTCGGGATAATCAGGATCCCTTCACTATATTTGTGCGCCATAAATTATATATAATATGTAGATATATAGCCAGTATAGTCGTTATAATCGCGAAAACAGTCGAGCAATATAGATATAGATAGTGTCGTCGTTATAGTCCGTGAGAATAATTAAGCACTGTCGAGATAAATACCGGAGCCCATGTGTGTAATAGAGCAATGTGGGGAACGTCTGACGAATTATTAATATTATTTATCCTTATAATAAGACGCTAACGTTATGTAATAATAGTAAGGTTGTCTGTCTAGCTATTGAGAAGAAAACGGTGTAATTATTGTGGCCTGTATTCTTCTTCTAATGATTTCTTGTTTCCTTCGTGTATCTGCGTAAATAAAGAGCGAACGCCGTGCTTCATATGCCGGGATAATCAAGATCTCTTTATTCAGAACTTCATTGATCTGTACAGATGGTGTTTACAGATCTGGAATGTGAAGAGTTGATAGCAGATCTATTTTTTTAAGTCGCTTCTTAAATGTCGGAACATTAGGTGCCTCTATAACATTGCGTGGAATTAATTGAAGCCATCTCGCTGTTCTATAGAACAGTGAGTTTAATAGCCCATTTCCGTGTCTACTATGAATTCTTTCACAGTGCAGTGATAGCGAACTTATACGGCCTCGACTGGGTCTGAAAATCCAATATTTACTAGCTTTTAGTTTAAGCTCTCCCTTCAATATTTTAAAACAAAATGTTAGATCGTCAACCACTCTTCGATATAGAAGACTACGAAGGTTGAAAAATCTTAGCCGCTCCTTGTAATTAGGAATGCTCCTTGGGTAATCTGCACTTGGAAAACATTTAAACATTAGGATTCGTGTGAAAGTTCTTTGTATTTTTTCTAGTTTTATTTGTCTGTTTTTAGTATGGGGACTCCATATTTGGGAACCATATTCTATAATTGGGATTACATACGTTTTATAAAGCTTCAGCAGTGCTGCAGGATCATTGGTGTAGGTATTTCGTAAGATAGAAAACATGACTGAAAAGGCCTTCCGAACGGTGATGTTGATTTGATTATCAAATCGTAGTCTTGTATCCAGATGAATGCCAAGATCGCGTGGAGTACTGTCTATATCCAAAACATTATTGTTGATTTTATATTCCATCATAGGTAAGTTCCCCATATGAAAGGTAGACGTTTTTGAAAGATTGGTTGGAATTTCCCATGTTGAAGCCCACTCCATCATTTTTGATATAGATTTTATTAAGGCGTTATAAACTTCTAACTGATTCGAATTATTATAAGTTCCATATATTTTTACGTCATCTGCAAACATCTATACCTTTACTAAGGGGTGAGTTATCAGCCTTGCTGGCAAATCACTGGTATAAATGAGAAACAGTAAAGGCGAAAGGGCACCTCCTTGTGGCACTCCACTGGTGCAGTCATAACGTTCGGAGAAGGAGTTTCCTACTTTCACCGTCATTTTTCTGTTTTGTAGATACGAGGTGATCCAGTTCAACAGTGGACCTCCTATGCCCATGTCTTTCAATTTGAAAAGTAGTTTCGAATGACATACTTTGTCAATGCTTTCGAAAAATCGAAGTAAATCACGTCTACGGAGTTTCCTCTGTTTAGGGCAGTGTGCCAGTCATACGCACAATCAGCCATTTGGGTAACAGTTGATGCTCCAACAGTAAAGCCGTGTTGTTCCAAAGGTATCAGATTATTCTTATTAAGCCATGAGTGTAATTTAACCCTTATGATTTTCTCTAAAACTTTGATCGGTGATGCGGTAATGCTAATTGGACGAAAATTAGTTAAAAGAGAGGAGTTCTCTTTTTTTGAAATGGCAGTTATAATGGCTTCTTTCCAAAGGGAAGGAACTTCACTAAACAGCAAAGATGCATTTAGGATCATTGCAAGAGCTTTATATAATGCCAAGGCACATTTTCGTACACAATTTGAGGTATTCCATCGTAAATGACGGAACAGGAACACTTTAGCTTTTTCAGTACTTTTAACACTTCCTCAGGAGAAATCCTAATTTCATCTAAATCTCTGGAAGGTTCGGATGAAATAGAAAAATTGCTATCGCCTTTTTGACTATCGGGTGAGAAGACGGAAGCAAAAAATTTGGCTAGGGCATTGGCTTTTTCAGTGCCTTCGACATATTTGTTTCCAGTATCATCATGTAGCACCGGAAGATTACCTCCCCTTTAAGTGCACGGCTGATCCAATTAAATAGACGTTTGTTATCTGATTTCCTAGCCATACGTCTTTCCTTAATTGCTAGGAACTTTTTCAAGTGACTATCCAAACTTGAGCAGACTTTTTTATATTGAGGTTTGGATAATGGATCTGGTAGGGTTCGAAATAATCGGCATTTCTGCATGATGAGATTTGTAATATGTTTGGGGTATCTTTGTTTCGGTGCTTCCACGGAATGAAAGGGTACATACATCTGAAACCCACGGTACGCTATTAGGCAAAATCGTTTGTACATGTCTTCAATAGATGTATAGTTTTGGAACACATCCCACCATAGAAGACTCGAAAGGTGCAGATATTGAAACATTTTGCACACTATCCCAGGATGTAAGGATGATATCAAGAACGGATTTGCCACGTGTGGGTTCGTATACGTTTTGTTTTAGATTGCAATTGAGAAATAAGTCTAAAAAAATTTTTGAACTTGGAGTGAGTGCGTTGAGAATTTTCCAGTTAATGTCAAGATTCAAATCTCCTAAGATCATAACGTGTTTGTGCGAAGAACATATATAACTTAGGTAGTTGATGAGTTCTTCGCCATCAAGAGTGCTTGAACTGGGTGGTCTGTATGTCAAAATTACAGTAAAATTCAAGAGACTGGTGGAATCTATCACTTCAATGCAAAGGATGTCTGAGTGAAGACTGGTAGGAGAAGCAATGGGGAATACATTGATGTAGTCCTTAGTGAAACAACATACTCCTCCACCTTTACGATCTATGCGGTCTGCGCGGAAAACCTTGTATGGTAAGTGTTCAGTTAATTCAGGGTTGTTCACCTTCGAGGAAAACCACGTTTCTGTGACGAACAGAAAATCTGGTTGATAGCATTGTAGAAAGAATTTCAAGTGATGTATCTTATTTGTAAGGCTGCGTGCATTGAAAAGGTAGAATTTCATATTTGCGGATTCATTGAGGAGTGTCGGCCGTTTCCCGATGCTAGGAGATTGATTGGGGTGGGTCGGTCGTTTCCCGAATTCCGGTGCTTGATTGTGGTGAGCTGGCTGTTCCTCGAGTTTAATAAATGTTAATAATAATAGTTTAATAAATGTAGCTAAGAAATCCCACTTCGGCTGGTTGTATTTGACTTGTAGCGCCTGACGGCATTGTCCGAATATCCAAGCTAATAACCGAACACTAATAAATTGCATTTGAAGCATTTTTCTGGCATTCTGCCGCTGTTTCATGTTGTTCCTGTGACAAAAAGGACACAAGGATTCGGCAAAAACAAAACATGTCCTGTTACTATTTGGAGGACGGGGATTCTCCCTACAGTACTCGTTCTTGCCGTTCCGGCGTACCGTTCAGACAGTTCCCTTGTGAGCATGGGCAAGTCGAAGTTAGTGAGTTGCCTCTCTCAAATTTTCCTCATATTTTTCTCTCATTTTACAGAACTTTCCGGTCACAGAAACGTTCTTCCACCCTCGGAGCTTTATTACAAATGATTCTTTTTTGGCAGCAGATCTTTCTACATTACAGATCAATTCTTGGTAACGAGTATTTGCACACTTGCTTCCCGCCTACAAATTCTCACGTCTTCCTACTTCCAGCCGTGATCATAAACGCTTCAATTCAACTAAAGTCGCAGGTACATAGACAGATACCTTGTCATAGAAGGCACCTCGACTAACCTACACTTAGTTCCGGTCAGCGAAACATGAAGTTTTGAGATTCACAGCACACATTCGTTGTACTCTCCACATCAGACGTCTACTCCTTGCACAGAAATACAAAAGAGATGCATACAAACCCACTCTTGCACATCCTTTTCCGCTTCGACAAAATTGCTTCTCCCGCTTTTTGCAATTCCACGAGCTGATCTGGAAGGGAGGAAATTAGTGAACCGTTGAAGGAGGTTTTTAAGACTCCCTCAACACTATGACGACATTGCACGACTCAGCAGTGCAATCGTCTCCTTCAGGAAGCATCTGCTTCTGCTAAAGAACTCAAACACATGTTATTGATAAAAAATAAGCTTTTAGTATAAGGTTAAGGAATACTAAGTACAAGGTTTTATCAACCTTTCATGTAATATAATCGGCCACAGACTCGACAGCGCCGAAATTACTAAGAAAATTGAAACAGAGCTACTTGTGAAATTCCCTGACAGCATTGAGATAGATTGATTTAAAAAAGCATTCCAACGGGGAGGGAATCGGGGGGAAACTACGGGGCGCGAAAATAGCTGAAAATACCGAAGCGTCTTCTACGAGCCTGGGAAATTCATCCCTGGGGTAATCAAGGTCGCTAAACACGAATCTCTAATCAAGGTCGCTAAACACGAATCTCAAGTTCGTTTTTGGAGTACCGAGTCGCCATCAATCGATGTTGATCAAATTATCGATTTCTATGGATGCCGTTCGGACTGCCCGAAACTTCAGCCCTGGGGGCTTACGGTGCGCAAATTAAGGAGCGCGAAAATAGCGAAAAACACCCAGACGTCTTCTACGTGCCAGGAATTCAGTAGGGAGGGACGGTATGGGACTAAGGGGGACCAGTGAAGGGGCAACTAAGGGATCAATAAAACAGATCACTACTTACTCTCAGTGAGAGGTGTCACAGATCGGTCAGGAGATCAACAATGATCGATATTAACGATTTTCTCTCAGGTTTAACCGATCAGGTTGGGAATTAAGTGATTATCATCGTCGATGTAAGGCCATGGCAGCAGGGGAGGCGATCAATATCGATCGGTATGACCAATTTTCTTTCAGATTTAACCGAACAGGGTAGGAGTTAAGTGATCATGATCGTCGACGGAAGTGCTTCACAGCAGGTGGAATGTTTCGATCGGAAGGCCAATATCCAGCGACATTGTTGATTGTGGATTGGAGATGACGTTACTTTGTTTGTCTGTCGACGACGGTTAGGCAATCCGTCACTGCTGTAGCGGTCCCGTGTGGAAAAACTGCTTAACATAGAATCAGGAGAGGTGAGAATCCTCCGTTCTGACAAAAAGACTTTTCGTCGTGTGACCAAAACCTAGCGGACGCTTAAAACTTTTCGAAAATGTCGATTTTTGCCTACGATTGACCGTTTAAGGACGAGGAGTAGAGATGGCTGCGGTCAGATCGACGCTAGAGTGAAGTGGGGGACTGTGTTGTGTGACATCGGGAAGGTTATCCAAAAACCTAGGGGCCAAAGGCACTGAGCTGCACAAGCAAACGCATCAGAGAACCGTCCGGAGATGATTGAACGTAGTGGTGGAGAGGGGTCTGGATGGCTTCATACCACAAAACTACTCACCTGATCTTAAGGGAGGTGGAGCATGCTTGGAAAATAATGTTCACAAATATTGCCTTTTGTTGCCGCCGCTAAGGAGCGACTATATCACTTCTTCTCTGCGCATGCTCCTCAGAGTGGCTGCTCCGATCAAGCCAAGGAAGAGTTTTGAAGCCTGCTTGATGAGAATACAGCAGAAGTACCGCCGAAAGTGTCATCATAGTTGCTGGTGACCTTAACGGGCACGAGGGGCTACGGAAGGCTGTACAGCTGTCATGATGGTTTCGGACACAAATCACGTAACGCCGATGGTGAGCGCATTCTTGAGTATGCGGAATCGCATAACCTCACCATAGTGAACACCGTCTTCCGAAAACGCAACTCCCACCTCATCTCATACTATACTGGGAGTATCAAAGCTCAGATAGGTTTTTTTTTCTAGACTGCGTCTCTGCAAAGGTCATGCAATTGACCGGCCTCATCCTGTGTCACAACCAGGTAAAGTCCCTAGGAGCCACTTCCGGTGGGGAGGGCTTCACCTATTACGATTCATGCTTCTTTGGCATAGGCGGCTCTCCTACAGCTTTTAAATGGCACGGCAACCGTCTTCTATTCCTTCAGTTTTCTGCCGACCATCTAGCCTTTGGAAGAGCAGTAGACGTTGTCCTGAATATGCCTGCCTGCACCTGTGCTTAAGCCTGGTCACGCCCGAGGAACCTCTAAAAAGGGGAGGGCTTCATCTATTGCTATGCACGGTTCGATTTTCGGCCATCACGGGTTGTTGCCGGTCTGACATTTTTCCTCTCTTCTCGATCATCTTTTGCCTGGACTCAGCTTACACGACAGAAACGTTTTGTCAAATCGTGGAGGATATTCTAACCTCGTCCCCGGGAAACCGCGAAAAAAATCGTAGCTAAAGGTGATCGCATTAGGACACTTGAACCGATTCGGTCCATTTGGCGAGTAATCTCCTTCATCTGCCAACTTGTTTTAAGCGCATGAATAGCATTATCTTAACATTCCACGATTGTAATTGTTTACTTTGTTTGATCGGTTCGTTTGCCTAACTAGTTTAATCGTTTCCCTTCGTTCTGTCCCTTGCGTTCTTTCTCTTGTTGTGAGCCATGGATCACTTAAATTTAGCGTGCCCTCCATGGGCGCATAAATAAATAAATAAATTTCGTCCTTGTGAAAAACCGCGACCGAATTCTTCCGCTGATCTGCACTTTGAAGATCGCCCCTCCAAGGCTGAAGCAAGTCGAGGTTGCACCAAGAAGCAAGTGCTGGCGAATGAAAGAGAAGGAAACAGCTGAGATTCCTCACGTGCGGCCACCGACTGCAACGACTGTCGATGAAACTTGGTAGAAGGCGACCGACGCGATATGTCAAGCTGCACAGTCAGAACTCGGCATTACGAATCCTGGCCATGCAAGGTCTACAAGCAGGCATGGATGTAGACAGATGAAGTGAAAGCAAAAGTTTGAGAGAAGCAGACGCTCCACCACGTGTTTCACGGTGAAAAGACAGCCGATAACAGGTGGAAGTACCAGAAAGCGAAGAAAGCTGCAAAGAAAGCCGTGGCTGTTGCAAAAGCCATTCAATATGGAGATGTCAACGAGAAGCTCGAGTCACGCGATGGCGAGCGGTATCTACCGACTTGCTAAGAACCGTCACCGGCAGACCGAGGAAATTGAGAAGCTTTTCGGTATCAATGATGAGAATGGCCATCTTCTTATGGACTGCAAGGAGGGATTGAAGCGATGGCTTACTTTTTTTACTCTGAGGAAATTTCTACACTAGAATTTCCTCATCCCTTCGACGGCTCCAACCCACGGCTCTGTCCAGAAGATCACCATGGAGGAGACTGAAGCGGCTTTGAAGATGATGAAGCCAGGCAAAGCAACTGGGCCCGGCGACGTGGGGTCTGATTTATGGAAGTCAAAATTTTGGCACTCTGCTGAGTGATTTGGGAAGTTCTTTAATCAGGTTGTAGCGGAGAAGAAAGTGCCCGAGTGTTGGCGTCAAAGTACGACGATTCCGATTTGGAAGAAGAAGGGGAGTCCTGCTGACTGCTCCAGTTACCATCCAATTCGCTTGCTTTCGCGCAGCATGAAGATCTTTGAGCGAGTTGTCGATGGACGAATTCGGGACATCGTCCAGCTTTCCATCAATCAGTGCGGCTCCGTGGATGGCTGTGGCACCGTTGATGCCATACACGCCGCCCGCCTCCTGATAGAGAAACATCGCGAGAAACAGATGTCGGTGCATATCGCATTCCTCGACTTAGAGAAGGCCTTTGACCGCGTACCGCGTGAAGTGATATGGTACGCCTTGCGACATCATGGAGTTCCTGAAGAGATCATAGAGTGGGTGCGAATTCTCTATCTTGTCCAAAGAGTCGAGTTCAAGCTGATTCACAAGACCACCGTGGAGGAAACAGAAGCGGCTCTGAAGAAGATGAAGCCATGCAAGGCGACAGGACCGGATGATCTGGCAGCCGATGTTTGGAAGTCGAAGCTCTGGTATCCTCCTGAGTGGTTGGCTGAGTTCTTCAACCAGGTAGTAAAGGAGAGGAAAGTACCGGAGTGTTGGCACAACAGTATGACGATTCCGATTTGGAAGAAGAAGGGCAGTCCTGCAGACTGCTCCAATTACCGTCCGATTCGCTTGCTTTCACACGGCATGAAGATCTTCGAGCGAATCCTCGACAGACGAATTCGTAAAATCGTCAAGCTCTCCGACAATCAGTGCGGATTTGTGTCTGGTTGTGAGACAATTGATGCTATACACGCCGCCCGACTCCTGGTGGAGAAGCATCGCGAGAAACAGAAGCCGGTGCATATTGCCTTCCTCGACTTGGAGAAGGCCTTTGACCGTGTGAAGTGATATGGTACGCCTTGCGGCATAATGGAGTTCCCGAAGAGCTCATAGAGTGGGTGCGGATGCTCTACTCTTGCCCAAAGAGTAGAGTGCAAGCTGCAGCTGAAACCGCAATGGAGTTTCCCATCTCTGTTGGGTGCACCAGGGTTCTGCGCTTTCTCCACTCCTCTTTGTTGTCGTCATGGATGCCATTACGAGAGATCTTCAGAAACCTGTCCCATGGACATTGCTCTATGCTGATGACGTGGTGCTCGCTTGCGAAGATAAAGATGATCTCGAGCAGCAGGTGCAAGCTTGGTGCGACCGCCTGGCGATGTTCGGACTCAAATTGAACGTCAAGAAGACTGAGTACCTAACGACTGACGTAAACGAGTCCGGTTCCATTAAGATTGATGGCACTGAGCTTGCACGCACTTCGGTGTTTAAATACCTGGGATCAGCAACAGCGTCTGACGGTGGTCTGATAGTTGAAGTGACCTCACGCGTGAGTGCAGCTTAATGCAAGTGGCGTTCGCTGAATGGAGTGCTCTGCGATAGGAAGATAGGCCTATGTTATACTTCGGCGAGGCGTCGTCGACGCTGCGACCCGTCACCGACGTCGCCGACGCTGACGTCACCACCGACGTCGCCACAAACGCGTGGTCGACGTCGGTGGTGACGTCAGCGTCGGCGACGGCGTCGGTGACGTCGACGTCGGCGACGGCGTCAACAGATTCTGTGGCGGCGTCGGGGACGTCGTTGACAGGAGAGCATCGGAGCGCATTTCTAGCATCGGAGCGCATTTCTAGCATCGGAGCGCGCTTTCAATGTCATCACTCGCATGCCACTTGTCTTTCACGTCACTGTCAAGTTCTAAACATCAAGAAAAGCACATCATAGGTTAATGTGGCCAAGTAGCAACAAGATTGTAAGCATTCAGACCATGCACAATCAAACAAGTCTAAAATGCAAGGTTTCAGACGGGGCTATTTACAAGTTACATAAATCTCGTTACCTGTGCTTTCATATGAGTCTCAAACGTCTTGAAAGGTTTCACTAGCAGCAATGTTAGAACAATTCAAACACTACCTGTATTTTTTAGGATGCCCTGTATTTTTCGCAAGGCTTAGTGTGTTTTTAGGTTTTAAACTTTAAAAGAAGCACAAATCAACCGATACGGCCACTTTGTAAAGAGATTACAACAAGTATTCAAGCGAAACACTTTCAATATATTGTAAAATGCAAAATAACAGACGAGTGCATGGCGCAGTCTATCCCGATCATACGTCAGAAGTTCCTATCTTCTTAAGCTTTTATGTGAGCCTTTAACTTTTCAGTACCAAGAAAACATTTCACTTTTTTGTTGGCATAGAACTGCTACATTAATTTGCCTATAGCAAACTATCTGACCCACGACCTAGCAGGCATATCCTGAAGTCACCGTCCGCGATACGCCGCGGGGTATGCGCCATTAGCCTCAACCTGACTACTAATTGATTATGGACAAATTATATATTATAGACATAATAATAATAGAAGTACGGGATAGTGTTAGGCATTTAACGACTATTGAATTACCAATTTAACGATTTTACCAGCATTTTCGGTTTAGCAAAGACCTTTTTCGTTAAATCGTATTTAAATTAAATTTGCGCGGAATTCTCGAAGTTCAAATGAAAATTTAACTCTTAATTAGTGAGAATTCTATCTCGAAAAAGCTCTTCACAGAGGTTTGCATTACCATTTGAGAAAGCGAGGAAACACTACTTATTTTCTACACAGTTCTATTTAGTATTACTTGTTCTACAAGGAAGCAAATAGGCCTAGAAAATGAGAACAAAACGGCTGAGAAGGACACAAAAAGGAAGAAAAGTGACAAAGTGAAGGGGAGCTAAGGTTTAGGGTCCCAAACACTCAGTGTTCCAGTGAGTTGCACTTTTTGTGTTCGCAAGATGGCGTCTTTTGCACTTCTCGATTTCGTAATTCGAAGTACGGTGGTAATGATGGCAGTTCCGGGAACGAAGAACCAACCCACAATCATAACACTCCATCGGAGCGCATTTTCTGCCACCCTTGGATGACGTTGGCGACGCTGACGTCGTCGGCCCGTCTGTGGCGACGTCGGTGACGTCGGCGGCGGAAGTATAACATCCCCTGCGGAGCTCTCGGCGACGTCGCCGGCGACACTGTGATGTGCGGGCTGCTACGCAGTGCGTAGCAGCCCCTACAGCACAGCGTCGCCGAAGTATAACATAGGCCATACCAGAGCACCTTAAGCCGAAGATCTACAGAGCAGTCGTCCGGCCAGTAGCGATGCGCTTAGTGTTGGCCTGCCACTAAGGAAGTTGAAACGTGCCTCAGCGTCATGGAGTCGAAGGTGCTGCGCTGGACAGCTGGAGTCACACGCATGGACCACATCCGAAATGAAGCTATTCGGCAGAAGTTCGGTGTCGCGCCGATAGCGGACAAGATGCGCGAAGCTCGCTTGCGATGGTACGGCCACGTTGTGCGTGGAAAAGAAGACAGCGTCCGCAAGATAGGTCTTGAGTTGGAAGTGTCAGGAAAGTGGCCTAGAGGACGCCCGAAGCAGCAATCTCAAACTTCCCTCTTCTTGAAACCTCGGCATTGTTGTGAGTTGTCAGTTTGTTTATACTGTGCCACACGAGGTTTTAGGTGGACCTTTATTCGCAGGGCCTGACGCGTTTCGACTTCACGTCGTCTTCGGAGGCCTGAACGTGGTGCATAGGTTAGAATTGCACTCTACCCCACCAAGCGCCTTAACTGCCCTAGCATTTTCGACCTACACCCATGACAACAACCAGAGTCCAAATGGTAGAAACGAACCCACCAATTGGATCCACCGCAGGGGCCGATTCGCCCACGTAAGTTGACCAGTAGAGGCGAATGAGGCACACTGTGCATTACTGCCACGACCGGTCGTCTACAGTTCACAATGAGGCACAAATGGCAAGAAGTCACTCGTCACAGAAAGGCACTCATTTCGGTTGTTCATCACTGGATTTCTTGCGAAAATCCAGAATGCCTCTAACGCTTTTCTCGCGGAAATATCTCCCTCAATGGCCAAAATTGTGCATTTCACCTCGTAGTCATTACCGTTATGCGCATCAACCCTATGTTTTCCAAGTGGGTTGGTGAGCAATCCACGTCGTTTTCCAGATAGATGTTCCCTTAGGCGTATTCCTAGTGTCCTACCCGTCTCTCCGATATATTTTGCGTTACATGCCAGACACTCAATCTGATAAATTGCTCCTATTTTTGAGCAGTCCCCTAAACTACCATTTGAGCTTATAGCGCAGTCTTCCAAAATGCACTGCTGATCATAGAGTCTATTTCGTACCAACTGCCGTCTAAAGTTGTCATTAGGAATATTCACTAAGACAACGTCGTCCTGCAGTTGTGCTCCTACAATAACCCTTTGAATTTCAGCAGTGACTCTATCGGAGATGAAGGGTAGAACGAGAGGCATCTTATTTATACGGGATCTATCGTGAGAGTTGGCGTGAGCTCTCCGATGGCGAGTTGACGCCACATAGCCATTTGAAACGGCTATATCCGAAGCCAACCGTAATGATTCCTGATATTCGTTCATGCCCGTACACATCCTCGTTGCCGTGCGGAACATGTTGCTAACAACAGCACGTTTCATAGCAGCGGGGTGCGCGGATTTGGCGTGAATCAGGATATTCTTGGAGCTTGGTTTCCGGTACCACTTCACGCTAACTGTCCCGCCAGACACTCTAACTTGTGTGTTCAAACAGGCGAGCCAACCATTGCTCGGAGTTTCTCGAGTAAGTCTAATGTACTGAGACTGCTCGTTCAGCAGTCTGAAACACTCGTCCATTTCAGACTGTGTTGATGTTACGATAATGCAGTCATCTATGTATCTACAGTACATTAACGGTGAGCGACGTAGCACCGGTTTCAATCCTACTCATAAAGCAGATTGCCAAAACCGGCGCTAACCGTTGACCCATGGCCAATCCTCTTAGTTGTGAGTAATACGACCCTGACCACTTAAAGATGTTGCAATGCAGACATTCCTTGACTAGAGTCATGATGTGCGTTTTTGACAGTCCAAAGGTGTTTATGTTCCTTACATGCAAATCCAACATTTAAGATAATGCTTGTAAGGCTTCATCGTTTTGAACGTTTGTGTAAAGTGACGTCACATCAAACGACTCTATTACACAACTATCACCGAAGTTTGAGTTATGTAATATTTCAAGAAATTTGCTAGTGTTGGTCAGATGAGAGGGGACATGGGTCAACAACTAGATGAGAGGGGACATGGGTCAACAACTGGCTCACGATGCCGTTAAGAAACCAAGAATCGATCGGTTGGTCCGCCAACACAACTGATTATAGGTCTTATTTTATAAGTGTCTGGCGACGTGGATTGCATATCTTGCTGGGTGAGCTTGTGCGTTTTCACCAGGCTATAAAAAACCGGACAACAAGGGTTATCCAGTCCTAAGGTCCTTAAGAAACTTTCTATCGATTCCCGCAGACATTCAGTAGTCATCCAAGTACGATTAAGGTGTCTGCATTGCGACCTAAAGTCTTTCTCAGTAACGCGACGGTATGTGGAGGTGTCGCTAAGATGAAGCTCGGTTATGGCCCGATCTAAAGCTTGCGGCATAACAACGAACTCTCCCCCCTTTATCGCTCACGGAGATTCGCAGCGTGCCATTAGATCTTAGCTCACGTAATTCTCTGAATTCCTGCCATTGTGCGCGATTCAAGTTAGAGGTATAGTTTCGTTTATGGCGGTGAGAATGTCCAACACACCAGATGACAACACTCTAAACTTGATATCTGCATCAGGCACAGGAGTAGGTTCTCTATAGAACATACGTGGAAATGGCATAGCCGGTAATCGTCCACTGGAGTTCGAGGGATTACATTGCGCAGCTCGCTATTACCTCTGTTTCGCAATAGGTCCCCTCAGCCTATGCAAGCCTCACACCACTTTCCGAAATGTTGATGCATTGATGATTTGGCAAGGTGAAAACGATGGCCCCAAACTTAAAACACTTAGAGCGTTAGGCGAAATTTCTGTGCCTCCTATACGGTGACTCTAACCGACTGGCCATCTTCGTGAACTTCATTGGTATTAGAGCGGTGGCCGTTTGAGAGCTGCTCTCACCACTTTGGGGACCTCTCGCTAGATGCTCGCAGGAGCCTGTCGTACTTTGCACAAAGAGCAGCCTTAGCCTAGATCGAATAGAGTCACAAATCAACCTTGACCCACCCTCAACCCTCCTCCAAGTCTGTTCGGCCAGAAGACGCCGGCACGCCTGCTCTTTCGATGTACACTTCAACAGCAACGAGTACAATACATGTTGCTTTTCCTTGATCACGAGTTTTAACATCGCGCGATATATCCTGATAACGCCCGGATGATCTTCGGAAAGATTGCACGTCCGCTCCGATCTTCTCATTTCGCACAAACGATGGCAGGATACCGGTCGTATGGCAGCGGTGGAGGAATATCAGCCTTTGGCGGGTAAGCACACCCTTCTGACGAAGCGAAATTGCGAAAATTGAAAACGCACAAGCTCACCCAGCAAGATATGCAATCCACGTCGCCAGACACTTATAAAATAAGACCTATAATCAGTT
>CANAIB010000139.1:0-18576 GCA_947359475.1 Heligmosomoides polygyrus bakeri
AAAAACTCTCCGAGTTTATATGCCGGCAACTGCGTTCCCTGAGTTTGTCGGTCATATGCGAAGAATTGACTTATCACGAAATAATAATTGAGAACTAGGGGGCAACGTCACAAAATGAAATTGCTTTCCATAAAGCTTCTAACATTGATTAGTATTCGTCAAAAGGCCGAGCTTCTCTGCAGCTAGCTTCGATGTGATGAAGGGTCCGATTTTTGATAGATTTTTTTGTGTAAAATCGATCAAACGAATCCCTAGGTCTACATAAATTGTGTTATTTTGGAAGTTTTGGCAGCTGCTCTTCATGAAGGAAATTTTCCTTTCCTTAATTTTGTAGCGCGCTATTAGTATAAATTTCGAACACTGGTTATTATACAGTAAAAAATCAATTCTTTCGGCAGCAATCTTCGATATGATTAGCAGCCTATTTTTGCGCGTGATAGCGCAGTCGTAAAAGGTACCGGTTGTCGTGCGCACACGATTCCGGGTTCCTGGTTCGGATTTCCCGCTACGCCACCCAGCTAAGGCTGTCCAGCTGGCCTTTGGAGTGCGTCGTAAACAATGCATACAGAATCGAACCTTTCAATCGAGGGGGGAGGGACAGCTTGTGGACTGAGCGTTTGGGGAGTTCTACCAGAAGTTTCCTACCGCCTTACTCAGGAGTTGCTCCAAGGCTATCCAGCTGGCCTTTGGAGTGCGCCGTGAACAATGCATACAGACTCGAACCTTTCAATCGAGTGGGCGCGACAGCTTGTAGACTGAGCGGTTAGGGAGTTTTATCAGAAATATGCAGCCACCCTAGTCAGGAGTTTCTCCAAGGCTATCCAGCTGGCCTTTGGAGTGCGCCGTAAACAATGCATACAGAATCGAACCTTTCAATCGAGGGGGAGGGACAGCTTGTGGACTGAGCGGTTAGGGAGTTTTATCAGAAATATGCAGCCACCCTAGTCAGGAGTTGCTCCAAGGCTATCCAGCTGGCCTTTGGAGTGCGCCGTAAACAATGCATACAGACTCGAACCTTTCAATCGAGTGGGGAGGGACAGCTTGTGGACTGAGCGTTTGGGGAGTTTTGTCAGAAATTTGCAGCCGCCCTAGTCAGGAGTTGCTCTAAGGCTGTCCAGCTAGCGTTTGGAGTGCGCCGTGAACAATGCATACAGACTCGAACCTTTCAATCGAGTGGGCGCGACAGCTTGTAGACTGAGCGGTTAGGGAGTTTATCAGAAATATGCAGCCACCCTAGTCAGGAGTTGCTCCAAGGCTATCCAGCTGGCCTTTGGAGTGCGCCGTAAACAATGCATACAGAATCGAACCTTTCAATCGAGGGGGAGGGACAGCTTGTGGACTGAGCGTTGTGAAAGTGAAGCGAGTTCGAGCAGTCTTTCTGGGATGCGCCACGCATTAAACATTGTTAAAGCGTAAATGCGAAATGGAAAAACAAGCGTATAAGTATAAGGGAGAGGTCGTAGTTGTCCAAACCTTGTTTGGTGTACTATTCTACTCCACCCTCGTTTGGAAGGATCAATATGGCGCCGCGGCACCGGAAGTGTGAAAACTGTAGTTAGGCGATTTACGGCGCTCTCAGATGGCGCGAGGGGTCACATAGGCAGGAGAGCGGACTGGCTCCGGAACTAATCTGGGTCCCGACCAGGGCTATGGTACATTTGACTCGTGAAAAACCGGTACAAATGAACGTAAATTTGAAATCGAACTATCCTTCGAGTCAGAATTAACTAGGAATGGCCTCGTAGACAATTTTTTTGTTTTTAGACATTTTTTAAAGTGACACCCAGTTAGCATTTGAGGTGAGTTTGCTCTGTAACTGGGTGACCAAAATGTCCTCCGGGCCAGTCGAAATCCACCTGTAGAAGACTATAAGGTATTTTAATAGGCCTCCAGATATCTACGTTCCTGTCTTCAAGGAAACCATTTTGTGCCCACTTTAATGATACGAAAAGTGTACGGCTAACTACGAAGAAGTGTCATATGGGCAACTTTGGAAGCGTACAATCGCTAACGATTTCAACCTTGAAGGTTCCAACTTCGCAGCTTGATTTTCACTCTTGCCTCCAACGTGACAAACGAGTATGAGCACATACAATCTTGATATGACGAAATTAGAGTCCTCCAAAGCGGAGGCATTTTCTGAAAATAACAACACTTAAATTGTCGGATCCTTTAGGGAAGTAGATCTTTGTGATCGTGAAATACTAGGGAATCCAGAGAACTATGTGTGACTATGTATATACTGCAGAAACTAGGCTTTAAAGGGCCGAATCTCTTCCTTTATTAGCCACTTGGGAGCTGTGGGTGTAATTATCTCCCGCGAGCACAGGGGTCAGCCGCGCCGGGCAGAAATTAGGTCACTGAACTACATTTCAGGACGCTCGCTATGCGATTTTCAGCTCATCGGGAAGAGAGCTCGGTGCTGATCACGAATATGTCATTCAATTTGCAATGCGCTCAATTTGAAGAGCGCTACAGAAAAGCGGCGGAAAAGGCGGTTTTTTTCGCTTTTTCCGCCCAAAGACCAAAAGATAAGGCCGGTATTGTAGCTAGCGCATAGCGCACCCAGCGTAAAATAAAAAACGGATGTCAGATTCGTCATCAGCACCCCAAATACCTCCCCATCAGGAGAGGTTTAGGTGAAATCGCTGATTATGACTATGGCAACCCTAGTCATTCTACCCACCATAACCTACCGTAATCGGTTGAATTTTTGAAAACGGATGTCAGATTCAGCTGCAGTCCAACGTTCCCACATACACGATCGAAGTCGGCCAGCATTCGCTCCGCCTGGCTGATGCTCGGTGTTATGAGCACGATGTCGTCAGCGAAGCGAAGATGATGTAGTTGCCGGCCGTCGACCTTCACTCCCACGTCTTCCCATTCTAGTTCGCGCATGACGTTTTCGAGAGTGGCGCTGAAGAGCTTCGGGGATATGGTACCCCCTTGCCGAACCCCTCTCTTCACGTCGACGACGACGTCGTTGTAGAATGGTGAGATCTTTGTCGTGAATCCACTGTACAGCTCTCGAAGGACTCTGATGTACTGAGTAGGAACGCCCTGAGTGAGCAGGGCGTCGAGGACCGCTTCAGTCTCGACGGAGTCGAATGCCTTCTTCAGGTCGATGAACGTAAGGCACAGCGGCAGCTTATACTCTCGCAACACTTCGATGAGCTTCGTAATGGTGTGTATGTGATCGATCGTGCTGAATCATCTCCGAAATCCTGCTTGTTCGCGTGGCTGTCCTTCGTCCAGCGTTCTGCTGATCCTATTCGGGATGACTCGAGTGAACAGCTTGTAGACTACGGACAGCAGGCAGATCGGGCGACAGTTGCCAATGTCATGCACGTCTCCCTTCTTGTACAGCAAGACGGTCTTGCTGGTCTTCCACTGAGATGGAACCTTGCACTCCGACAGGTATCGTGTGAAGAGCCGCGCCAGGGTGTTGATGAGCGTAGGCGGGAGGTTCTTCAGGTGTTCGGGTCTGACCCTGTCGGGACCGGGTGCTGTACGTTTCTTCACCGAGGAGATGGCGTGCCGGATCTCGGAAGGGAGAACAGAGGGGACGACGTATCCATCCTGCGGAAGATGGCATGGGGGCAGGTGGACGTGCCTATCGAAGAGATCGGAGTAGAAGTCGTGGATGACCCTCTCCATGGTCCTTCTGGAAGAGGTGACGGTTCCGTCGGGACGTCGGAGAGCTGTCATCTTGGTCTTGAAGTTGGCGAAGTTTCGGCGGGCATTGCGGGTGCTCAACCCTGCCTCTGCAGCTTCAGGTAACACTTCCGTCCTTCTCTCCTTAAGATCCTCCTTTATCGCCTCTCTGCATAGCTTCGCAAGCTCGGACGTCAGTTGGTAGTTGCCTGACGCTCGTGCTGCTCCGCGCTGGCGTATCAGCTCGAGAGTTTCCGGAGACAGACGTCTCTTGGTGGTCTTCAAGCTCTCGGCTCCCTTAGCCTTATCGTGGAGATGGTGCACGAAGCGGTCGTATTCCTCGTCGACGTTGTCCATGACGGCATCTTCCCAAAGACCGACAAGAGAGGTGTAGAGGTCCCAGTTGATGGTCGTTCTGGGACTCCTCTTCTTGAACTTCGCGGCCTTCTCTCCTTGACGCGAAAAGCGGAACCTTGCGCGAAGGAGGCGGTGGTCCGATCCCGTGTAGAACTTGGGGACAAGGACAGAATTTAGGGTTCTGTCCTTGTCCCCAACAATTGCCGGGGGCGGCGGCACTCGAATACAATCTGAAGCTGAGCGTGATTCGTAGGCTTCAGCCAAGCAGACATTGGATCCGATGCCGATTTTTCGGATAACCGGATGATTTAGATAAGGATAATTTTGAAATTCCCGGACATATGAATGATTCAGATGAGGGTGGTTTTCAGTTGGCCGGATTTTCGGATGATTCAGATAGATAACTTTCTTCGGATCGGATATCGCAAACGCTGGATAATGTAGCAGTAATAGAGACAGGCAATTACCTCAATATGGAATGGAATCAAAAGAGTGTATCAGTTATTAGGGTCTTTACCAAGTCACCACGAACAAAATTAACAACCCCTTCAAAACGAGAAGGAATAGGAAATCGCCATATGTGAAAACACTGCAAAGCGCTGGACGGCGTTAGGTGGCCATAGGCCAGGAGGGGTCATTTTATAAACCCGTTACACATCAAATGTTCATATAGTTAAGAATCTTGTGTTAAACTGGCGCTGTATAATTATACATTGAGGTGCGGGATAGATTCTGAAGTGCATGATGTTGCTTTCTAGCATAGTTGAACCTATCCCTTGCAAACCACATTTTGAGCAATCAACTCTCGTTGAAGTCCTTGAAAAACTATCACACAATTTGTTTTGCGAACGACGACGGAATCTAGAACGAATCCACTTCAAATAATTTTGACGGTTTCCTACAAGCATTCGGCTGTTCATCAGGAGTGGTAGGAACTACGAAGCGGCTTTCACACTCCCATTGCTGCTGTTGCGCAACTTATGCCGCAATGATGAAGCATAGCGCAATGACGTAGAGGAGCAACAACAGCAACGAGGGGGCTCTCACACTGCAGTTGCCGCAACATCAGCAACACCGGTATCGGTTGTGCAGCGGTTGCACGGCCTCGGCAACAAGGAATGATCGCCATCATCCCTTGTTGCTGATGCTCGTCAACGGAGACAAATCACAGGTCTTATCTTATTATCTTATCTTTCCGCGTTGTGGCTGCAACAAGCATCGAACTCTGCCCTGTTTTCGTTACTCGTTGCTGCAACAGCATCAACTGCAGTGTAAAAGCCGCATTACGACATTTTGGTTCGTAAATCGTAAATCGTGAGCTTTGATAATTAAGTGCTCATATCAGTAACTCCTCTTAATCTGTGTATAACGCCCTTTAGAGTCCCATGCCCAGGCTTCAATCCCATGTGTTTATGTGGAAGTGGGATAGAAAACGTTTGTGCATGTACGTGTGTGCATGAAATGACAAGCACTTTTCATGCCGTACTTATTTATTTATTAGAATTCTGCCATCATTTATACTGATGTATGGATACTCTCTGGTGTCTTCTTCATACTATTTTTTCTTTTGTGCACTGTCTCAGATTCTCAGTAAAAAAAATTTCATGCGCCTCTCGAAATACAGTGGTCTTCTGGTTTCTGAAGGGTTTCCCGCTGAATGCAGGTTATAACCGAATTACAGAAGGGTATACTGAAATACTTTACAGCACAAACGGTTTTTGACTGAATGTACTCTTAAGTTTACGGGTGGGACGTCTACTACTCTGACCGAGTTTTGGAGGTCTGCCTTGCGCAGTGAAGTACGGATCCATGCAGTGATCTCGCCTCATATAAAAGGCACGCAGAAGAGTTTTTTGCTTCTTGACGAGGTGTTGCCGTGATCCACCACCTGCAGCAAGTACACTATTCATCCGTTAGATATCTGTTCTTTTGGGAGATATAGAGCACTGTTATTCTAGAAACAGACTTCAAATATTTTTTCACTGAATAATTTTGTTATTTTTTTTCTGGAAAACCACCTCATCTTCATTGTTTCTATAAGAAAGCCTACACTTTGCCCACTTGCCATCTTCATTGTCCCTATAAGAAACCTTACACTTTGCCCACTTGCGATTAAAGATGGCTATAAAATATTGTTTTACATCATTCTTTGAAACCGATAAACTTAACTTATCCCAGGTATCCGCGATGAAGTTTTGTCGTTCTTCCAACAGACAAAGAAGTTCTCAACATGCCAGATGAAATGCGTCAATCGAGCAGTGGGTAATTGCAAGAAGAAGAACAAGTAAGTAAATATGCTAATACTTTATTTATATCTGTTATCAGCAATCGAAACGATTATATCTATTCATTTTTATTTTTTGCAGAACGAACGCGCAGTGCATGAAAGAACATGCCGAACAGCGATAGATAAGCAAAATGAAATTAACACGAAACGTGATCAAATTCACTATGAACCACTAAAATTTTACAACTTGCAGTGTAGAGGAATAAGAGAAGCGAAAGAATAAGTTCATTGCACTGGAAGGGCATAAAGCTGTCTTGCTTCCTTTTAGGTGAGACGGTCCCCTTATGTGATCCCTTTTTATTTGTGTGACCGAAAATATGGCATATACCAGGCTGTCCAATAATTCTTGTCTGAAAATTTTACCATCTTTAAAATTTTTTCAACTTTATTGAAAAACAAGTCTAATCAACAATATAATTACCACAGTTATCCACAACAGTGGCCCATCGATTGGGAAGGTCGCCGATGCCCTTCGCCCTGAATTCCGGGGGCTGCGACTCGAAGAAGTCCATGATGTCGGATTTGAGGTTGTCGTAGTTGGTGAATTTTCTTCCGGCCAAATGGTGTTTCAGCGGGCGGAACAAGTGGTAGTTGGAGGGAGCGAGGTCCGAGGAATACGGCGGATGGGCAACCGTCTCCCAGCCGAGCGTCGCCAACTTCTGCTGGGTCTCCTTCGCACCGTGGGGGCGCGCGTTGTCGTGCAGCAGGAGGACCGTCGGGGACGCTTTTCTCGGATGGCGGCGGCTAGTTTACCGAGCTGGTCGGTGTAGATGGAGGCGGTGACCGTCCTGCCTTGCGGGAGCAGCTCGAAGTACAGCATGTCCTTGGCGTCCCACCAGCAGCAGAGCATGATCTTCAGCGGGTGTTCCCTGTCCTCGAGGCTCGTGTCGCCGCTCTCGAAACGATTGAAGCAGAGCTTGACTGACGTTGGGACACTGCATCCTCCTTGCACGCTCTGCAGATGTTATCGACCGCGGTGCCCGTGTCGTTGCCCAGCAGCCACTTGTAATACACGAACGTACGAATTCGACCTTGGTCCATTTTAGCTTGTACTGGTAGCTAAACGCGGCGACTGCGCCTTATATACCCCCAGTGTGGAACTCTGGAGAACCTTCTAGAAGGTTTTTACACTTGCCTGATATTATAACACTTCTAAGGAAAATTATAAAATTTTGAAAATTTTAGGACTGGAATTATTGGACAGCCTGGTATATCGGAGATAGCAGTGCAGGGATTTTAACCCGTATTGAAAGAAGTTGTCAGGGAATGTATAAGAACGGAGACATAGAGACCTGAGGTAAGAGGATTTCTTTAAGCTTCTTAAAGTAGCCTAACCACATTACAATAGCTTAAGTGTAGATAAAATGCGAAAGCTTGCTGCAAAAGTATTTACCGAAACGGATGTCATAGTTGAAATTGTCGTAACTCGGCTCATACACAACATTTCACCAAAATAAAACCCACTCAATTAAACGCCGCTTTTTCTAACGTTTCTGTAAGGCGTGCATTCGGATCCATCCTATTCGGAGGGAGCACATAAATAAAAATTATTAAACAAATTGGCTTAGTATTCATGGAGCGGCTTCCAGTGAACAGAATAGGACTCAAAAAACGAAAAAAAACACGCAAACGAACAAAAAATACACGCGGTTGTAAAAGGTTGTCCCGGTGGGAAAGCCGTATCCAAACAGAGCTGACCGCTACCTGACATGTTATAACCGGGATCTATCATAGTTAAAGGGCTTATAAGGCCGCATACCGCTGCTGGGCCCTGTTTATCCTATAGAACGCGCTCCATGAATACCAAGTCAACTTGTTCAATATCTTTTTAGTTGTGTGCTCCCTCGACTAGGATGGACCGCATTTGCGCACTCCTCTACAATAAAAATCGGTGTCATTTTGGAGCTTTAAGGAGGATCGGATTATGAAACGCCTGTCGTCGCAGGTTTGCATCGAAAGCTCGGAAAAAAGTTAAATGCAGTTGGAGAAATGTCTGGGGAATATGAAGGATAAGGAAGAACATTGACACCTAACTGCATTATTTTCTGTCGATTGACACTCGAGGAATAAGGCCGAGAGTTATCCTGGAGCAGGACGGGTTTCTTTGTGTTCTCCACTGCCGAACGCACTTTTCGCAACCGTTTAAACAAAATTTATTTATTTATTTATTTATTTATTTTGTACGTGAACAATCACGCAGGTTAAAACAAAGGCAAACAAACAAACAAACAAACAAAAAAGGTCATGTTAATGAACAGGAAAACACAGATTGCGAAAACTAGTACAAACACCAACAACTCGGCAAGCCATTAAGAAGCTTCATGAATATGTCCTTAATATTAAAAGCCTGCATAAATCGATTTAATCAAATCAAATTGTCTTTCAAAGAGTGTTGCTAGATGTTAGTAGCTCAGCTGGTGCAGGCCTATGCACACTTTTGCGGCAAGAGGTGGGCTGCGGCCGGCAAAACTCGTGAAGACGCACAGTTCTGTCGGCGGCAAATAAGCGGCGACGACAATAATGATGTGAATCATTATTGCCACTGCAGCACTTGCGACATCGTCGCCGCCGCAAAAGTGTGCGGTTGCGGCACCAAACTGCTAGCAGCATCTCGCCAGCGATGGAAAGCTCTGCGTACTTGCCCTATGGTTAAGGGTATGGCCGCTGTGTTGCCTGAAAGTGTATGGTGGCCTCGAAATATGGTCACCTCGCAAACTACATAAACAAAATTGGTTTGTTGTTGTTATTATTGGCATCCTTGTTGCGATTGTCTTTTATTGTTTTAATACTATAGAATTTTCCTACAGTTATAGATTGGCACCTGACACTATTGAATAGCTTAGATCTCTTTTTTCGTTAATCTTGTCATAGACTATGTACAGTAAGTTGGTTGATTTTTAATGTATCTATCAGGTGCTAGGCTTAAGTCGTTCCTCATCGCGATGAAAGTGGAAAGAGAAGATCCTCACATACTTATCAAAGCCTACAAAACTTACGCGCGGTCGATAGTTGAATGCTTTACTTCAGTGTTCAGCCCCTATTAAACAAGACAATGCTGTGTTTGGGAAATGCTCGGAGGAAGTTTATCAGGAAGCTAGTGTTACGCTGCAGTGTACTCCATTGTAGTCATATTCCTAGATTTACCCTTCTAGAAAGCAGGTGGATAAAGTATGACTTCTTGTTGACATTTAAAATCCTTGCTTGGCTGACCTCCATTAACTCTCAAAAGTTCTCTACCATCAGTTTAGAACCAATGATGGCCAACATAAACTTTCGGCTCATGCTCCTTGTACTCCTATCAGGTGAAAGGTCTCAAACAGAGTTATCTCTGCATTCAAATCTTAACAGCTAAAGGCTGCCTAAAAATGCGGCTTAGGACTTCTAAAGTCTTCTCGAAAAGCTGGTTATCCCTCAGTAGAGCTCTTTTCTTTTCGTTTTTAGTACTTGTCTAGATATCAGAAAGTATCTTATTTGCGGTAGCAGAAAGTATCGTATTTGCTTCGCTTTGCTGTTTTGTCTGTCAGGTTTACTCGGCTTATGTTTGATAGATGTTTGATTTTTATGTGTCCTTCACCTATTTCTCTATTCTGATTTTTGTTTTGTTTTTGAATCAATATCATCGCAAATTTGCGATAACGGAGGATTTACATTATTTAGAGAGATGAGATTGCTTAATTTTTTCTTCGTTTGTTTGTTTTTTAGTGCACGCTCACGGATAAAAATAAAGCCAACCGATCCATCAACATTGACGACCTACTTCCGAGCGACCGACTGGACGTTATTGATCGATTTTATCAGTTCTTTACATGTTAACACCTATCAAAAATCGACAGGATCGATAATGTGTCATAATGTCCAAGCGGTTGACCTCTCCTTGCTGTGAGGCTTGTGTAACGGCAAACTCATTTCCCTTAACTCCTGCCGCAACCCGATAGCAATCAAATAATAGAGTTGCTGGGAATGCGAAGCCATCGTATGGGCTCTTAACGGCGTTATTGTGCTCTGGGGCAAAAATCACCCAAAAAGCTCTAGGTCAGGACAACTCGGCCTCAGAATTATACTCGCAACAAATTAGCAAAACGTTGTAACGTTATCCTATGTTTTATCCGGATCTGCTTGATACGCAAACGAACAAAGGGGTTCAATGGTGCTATCCGCTTTGCACAGTTTGGGAATTTATAGAAAATTCGTGGAAATTCTTGGCGAATTCCTCTCCGTTATCAACAATTTATTCTAATATTCCAGCTGTGGTCTCATCGAGGCTCCAGACTCTGTACTGGTGGAGACGCTGATGAAATGTGCAATAGACGGAGGCCTCAACACAGCAACCTTCCGAAAACTTTGTCACTGCACGGCAAGTGCTGGTGCCATGTGAGTCTCATGCAGATTTTGCCATCTCAGGTTCGGCATCACCTTCCAATGCCCCTGTTGTGCTGCTACATTGATAGATGTATAGTTGATTACCATAGTATAGTGCTCCTTTTGGAATCTATTGCTAACTAAAAAACGTTAATATGGAGTGCCAGCGATAGAAATCTACGCTGACAGCTTAGATAAGATCGTTTAGTTTTTTTTTCGCAAAAGTGTGTATTCATTCATGTCTGAGTAATCTTTGAGTTGGAAAAGCATGGTGGATAGCTCGAGAAAGTCAGAAATTCTGAGAAACCTCGCATCCAGACCATGCAGTTTGGAAACGGCACAGTATTGGACGACTAGTAGACTTCGGAGGAAATACGGACGCGTATGCATGATGACCGTTTCTCGAAAATTTATGTAAAGGCTGTTAGGTGACAACTAGAGTATTAGGTTGGTGAAAAAGTCTTACACCAAAAACTTTGAAAATTTTTAAGAAATAGCAAGAACTTCCAAGGACTGTTTTGTGCCACGTAGTTGTAGCACAAGCATTCTAGAATATTAAATATACGTGATAAGTTGCTTCAGAGGGTATATACAGTGGCGTCCAAAAAAGTTGTGAACGCTTGCATTTTTAGACAGAACTCGCTTAAACTCAACCCTCTAAAAATATGAGATTTGAATATCTTGCGACAGTTAACAAATCTTATTATATCACATCATCGCTGCTGTTCTATAGCGGTCCTTTCCATATTTCATGCATAAAAAGGGAAAAGGCGTGAAATCTGCCACAAAAGGTAACAGCACTTCGGCTGTCTTCTTTATTACTAAAGCCAGACAACCTATACACTGAAATACTGCAGCTTAACTAGTAGCGAGTTGCAAAGCCTCTTGAATTAATTACAGCCTTAGATCTCCTCGGCATGGACTCTAGAAGTTTGTTGATCACGTCGGATCCGATATCTTACCATTTCTGCAAACACTACGATTACAGTGAAAACTGACTGACTGCGCGACTCAGACAAGGCTTCGCGACTGACTACCGCTCAATCTCTCCTTGTTCGATTTCGTAATAAGGACTTTCTCGAGAATGTCGTAACCGGAGATGAATCATGGGTCCTCTTTGTCAACCATACTTGGAAGGCCCAGTGTCTCCCTCAAGGAGAACCCAACCTGTATGCGGACATCCACAAGAGGAGGGCAGTGCTGTGCTGTTGGCGGGTTTCTTGAAGAACGCTCTATCATGTGCTTCTTAGCGACTTCAACACAGTAACAGCTACACTGTAACAGCACATCTACGCTACACAGCCGCAGAAGCGATGCCATCCCGCGGAAACGGCGAGGGCGGAAGGATGTTTACCTACTTCAGGACAAAGCCAGCCCCACGTTGCACGTTGCAGCAGCTTAGGTGGGAGGTGGTGCCCCATCCACCGTCTTGCGCTACCGGAGTACCATCTCTTCCGAGTTCTCAAGCAACACCTGAGTGATAGGGGCTTCAATGATCGAACCTAACTGGAATCCGACGTGGCGCACTTCTTCGTGTCACCCGACTTCATTCTGGAAAGGGGAATACGTGTGATCTTCCCATTAGATGGCAGAAGGTTGTAAATGTAAATGGCAGTTACTTTGTAGATTGAAGTCGCTCAAAGAACCAATAAAATTTTGGAAAAATCACGCTGGTCTAAGACTTTTTCACTAAACTTATAAAGCAATGATAGCCAGAGAAGCGACGGTAGACAAGCACAGCCGCTCCCGAAAATAAGCGGAGTGAAACGAGATGGTCTCTCAATACACACAAATGCGTTCTCGATGTGCAATAGATATACGCAAGTTGTCGCAAATATGAGGCAGTGCTCCTTTTTGACCACACGATTCAATCCCTTCATCCCTCATCGATCGGCCTGGTCATATTACCGCGGCAGTGCCGAAACGGGGAGTTCGTCACTACGCCTGGTTCTCTTCTGTGCGACGGCGCCTCCTGTGTCCTCCCTTCTGGCGAAATTCCGCAGCCTTAAGGTCAGAAACGTTGAATTATCGAAGCCCTGTATTAAGTTCACTTCTAGATTATTACTAAATGCGTTGTTATTTAACACCGGAAAAGGAAGCCTAGCCCTCTCACCGACAACCTCCCTCACATGTATCTCGTTTTTATCTACCTAAGTGCGTTAGTTCTACACTTAATTGATCTCAGTGCATATTTTCGTTGGTTGACCTCCGATTGGTGCAGCCGTTTATACTTGAAATGTTCGAAATCGAGAGTGTTGCCATTCTTAAATATACCGAATACAACATAGGTGCCTTCCTTTTTGATGACGAATGTTTAGTGCGACATGTAAATTGTGGATGCGGTCCTAATGTTGGATCACTTTCTTACCAATTATACTTAAAGTCCTTCCTTCCAGGCACATGGACCATGTCTGCGAACGAGTGATTATCGAATAAGAAAGGCAATGCAAGATGCAGACGTGTAAATATTTTATATGGTTGTGTAGGGGACAGTCTGTCCCACATTTAACCATTTCCTTAAACTTTGCCAATTTTTTTCGAGAATAAATGTTTCTACAGTTTTTTGCCCTTTTTTAAACAAAAATCTACGAAAAAGCATTTATGTGCATGAGGTTCAATTTGTTCATAGGCTCGCTTCCTATGCCTGTATATGCCGAATTCGGATTCAAATTGCCTCCACGATATCATGTGGAGAGTGTAGCGCATACTAAGAAAGATTCACCTCTATGAACTTTGCCGTGTTTCAACATCTTGTGAACAAAATTCAATTTGACATTCAGTACAGTACGTTTTCAGCTAAACATTGATATGCGTGTCTTTCTACAACTTCTGAGATGCGACGTTGACAAGCTGAATTTTCACATCTGCAGGAAACATTAAATGTTTTAATTACTATCTTGAGAATTTTCTCAATTGCATAACGGCAAGGCGCAGACATGTAAATAATTTGTGCGGCTTTGTAGAAGACAGTCTCCAAAGGTTCAGTCTCATATTTAACTATTTGCTCCTACTTCGCCAATTTTTTCTCGAGAATAAATATTTACCCACCTTTTCACTTGTTTTGCAATAATCTAATAAAAAACATTTACATGCATGAAAGGTGCAAGACCTATTTGTTCGTATGCTGGCTTCTTATCTGTCTATAGGCCGAGTACGCATTTAAATTGCCTCCGCAATATCATGAGGAAGTATGTGGAGGGTGCTTCGCATACTGAAAAATTTCATTTCCATGAAATTTCAACATTTCAACATGAATTTCAACATCATATTAACAAAATTCGATTTGATATTCAGTACTCTGCATTCTCAGCTAAGCAATGATATGTGTATCTTCTTACAATCTCTGCGATTGGACGTTGACCAAACGAAACTGAGATTTGATATGTAAAAAACGTAACGTTTCAGTACATAACTTGAATATTTCGTAAATATGGATGAAAAATTGCCTACAAAAGGCAAGATGTCATTAGAATAAACCAACCAAAAATGCGTCTTGGTGAAGAAACCAGCTTTCTGAATTCCGCATTGAATACGATGGTGATCAGCCTGAATAAGATATTATAAATAGCTTTGTATAATCCCTTTGGTGCGGTCAGCAAGGCGCAAATCGAGCGTATCCGAGTCGAATTGGTTTTGTATCTCATCCATGCTGTGACGATGCATTTTTTATTGTTTTGTTATAAGCATGGGTTTTCAGGTTTTCAAATATTTTCGTAGTTGGTTTGTGCAGTATTTATTTATCCACGTGTTGACATAAGCTTATTCAATGTTAGTAGAACTTCCGTAAGCCATTAGATATCAACACTCTTCAAATTCTATAGGAGAAAGGACATTAAGGCATGGAAGAATGAATGGAGCCTTTCAAATTCTTAGAGGTGATTACGATGCCGTTGTCTTCAAGAACATCTATTTGAGACATAGTTTAAAAAATGAAAAAACAAACGCATTTAGTAGATGCATGACAGGCAAAAACGAAATAAATTTACCAGCGATAATGAATAATGATTATTGAATTATTCCTAAAAAATGCTGGGATACCCTGAGTTCTTTCCGTAAAGCATCGACTTACGCGTCCGAGAGGTGCAAGAGATTCCAAGCGACCATTGTGCAGCACCATTTCTCCCATTTATTTTCGAATTGATTTGCCAGATAGAAATAGGTGAAAAGTTCTACTCCGAATACTATTCCTTGCAGAACCGCCTAGAAATACATGGCGTTATCATTGTTCCAGCAGTCACACTTCCGATTAATGGAGGTGTTAAAAAGATATAGTCCTCGAATTTATATCAGCTTCGAAAATCGCATTTCTTTCGGTACTAATTAGCTTGTGGTCTCTTATGGCAAATGTCTTCCACCATTTGCGTCAGAAGGTTTGTTACGCCTTCCATTGGTTGAGTTAACTGGTAGAGGTGGAGTCCAGGTTACTCGCTGACCACAAGGGCAAGATTCATCTTCTGATGGATAATGCGAGGGCACACTTTGCAAAGAGTGGCAGAGCCAGCTAGGAAGCTGAACGTCGTGTGGCTATCAGGGGGTCACATTTAACGATTATCGATTTTGTCAACTCCGGGTCCAGCATCCATCGGACCCCCAGTGTCGATCGGTGTCGATATTTCTCTTACCGTCGGCACTCTCCTCCTTCGGAACACTATTTCCTACGGACCCCTCTCCTTCGCCATGGCCGGAGCCGTCCGAACGAGGCCTGGGGTTGATCGGCGTTGATCAGTCACCGCGGGAACCTCACCGCGTCGGACCACGCGCAGCGGCCGGGTCCCCAGAACAGTAGTCTTCGTTCCTTGCTGCGGAGCAGCCGGTCCGGCCTTGAGGGCCGTATTTCCTTCGTTTGCTTCGTTCCTTTTTATTCTCTAACCGCTTTCACGTGGGAAAAGGGTCCAGCCTCTCACTCAGAGACGTTAGGGGTGTAGCGAGCACATCATTAAGGGTTAGGTTTTGCATCGTCGATCGAGGCCCGACGCCGTCATCCTAGTCTTGCCTCTCGTAGCCCACGGGACGCTAATAGGTGTCTCCCGGACAAGGCAGTAGGGTTAGGCACATTCCCCTTCCGCTGAGAGTGAGTGTTTTCGCTGAACGTAGCGACCAGGAGCCCTAGGGCTCTTGACATCTTTTGGTGGTCCACTCCCCACGGTCCCTTCATCCTCTCCCACTGTTTCGGCTGACATAACTAAATCATCACTCCGTCCAACCTTGTACCCAGCCGCACGCTTCACAGCCGGCTTTGGGTTCTTCGTGGCTAACAGCAGTTAGCCCCAATTCCCCTCTTTTGTGTCGTAGGCCAATCTTGAGCCTCCACAGTAGGAGTATTCACTGGGTGGAGACCCACTAAATTAGGGGAAGAGTCTAGGTAATCCCTAAGGGTTTTCGCACCCGGCTCCCCCGTAGTGTAAGCTCCCCAGTGAATTCCGGCAGGAGTTGCGAGTCTGCCTCCTAGCCTGGTCGGGACGAGTGTAGTCGGCCTGAGTTTCAGTAGGCGTTAGCACTTGTGAGAAGTAAAGGGGATGCTTTCCGGGCGTAGCCTTATCTAGTGGAGAGTCTAGTTGTTTAGCAGTCGGCTGGCGACTCCTGGTGGCGTTGCCTTAGCCTGACCTCCTAGGTGGGCTTCTACTGGTACTTAACGTACCCTCCTTCGCCCTGCACTTTTCCCGGGCTCGGGCTACGCAGCGAGGTAGTCGTCCTCACTGCTAAGTGAGATTGCTCCTTGAGGATTAGGTAAGCACCTAGTTGAGTTGGTCTCCACGTGGTGGTCTATCCCTGCTCCTCCCTTGTCCCATCCGCCCTAGTTGCGTGAGTGGAGCCCAAAGGGAGTCAAGAGCGAGTCAGTCGGGTGGTACCCAGTCCTCAGTGTTCGGACGGGCCCTGATTGCAATTCTCACATACTAACCAAACTTTGGTGGTGGCAGTTGATCCTTGTTGAGTGCAATTAACCCATTTGAGATATCTAATTCATTTGAGGCCACTAGCATCTGCTCCTTTTGCAGCCATTTTGATAACTTCTGTATTCATTGTCGCGTTCGTTTCGAAGTCGTTGTTTCGCTGTTCCGTATTTGCGTTTGTTTTTAGTTTATCATAAACTTTATAAAACTAAACGGTGTAACTACCGCCTGACATACGGTTCAGCCGTCGGATACCTAGAGGGGAGATAAAAGAAACACTAGGGGACCTTAGGTGACCTTTTTCTGAGTTGTCAAGTCGGAATAGGTACCGGTAACTTCAGAAGAACTTAACTGAAGAAGATCATCAACATGTCGGTAGACATGCACGGCTTAAGTGCTTCTATAAGCCACTCTGCCTGTTCGCCTAGCGACAGCGCAGAAGGCAACCGACTAAGTTCTCCGGGTGGAGACGCGGGAAGGCCGGACGGCAAGGATAACCCCGCACCCATCTGCGGACTGAGTCGGGAGTTGACAAGTACTTCGTCATCATCCATACTTCCTCCCGCAACTCAATCAAATCAAAGTCCGCCTAACTTGACAATTTGACGAATTTAATGAATTAACGGCATTCTTCGTTAAAATCTGGCTTAACGACCCAACGGAAGTTTTCGGAAATTTAACGAACTTTTTAACGGACTGTTTTCTCAGTGAATTTATCACATTCCTCCTTTGTATTCGCTAATGTTGCAAATCTCTCAATGTTGATTAGGACTATTTCTGAAAAAAAAGTGTTTAAATCAGCAAGAACATTTTTCAATGTTTTCATGAATTCGTAGGGATTTTTGGAAACAATACACATTAGAGGCGCGTTTAGCGCAGTCGGAGGAGATGCCGGCTGCCTCGTGCACCCGATACCAGGTTTCTGGTTCGGATTTCCCGCCTAGGCCAACCAAGCCTTCCATCCCAGAATTGGTACCAGATTTGTCTGGGAAGGACAGAGCGCTGACTTCTTCATCGGCTGGACGTCGCAAGTCATCCTGTGACGAGATCCCGTAGAAGTAGAATGCGTGGCGCATCCCAAAAGAGATTGAGTAGCGTCGTCCTTTGTCCTTATCCCTTAATGCATGTTGGATCTAGAAATTTCTTCGCCGAGCACCCAACCATGTCAACGAATATCCACAAAAGTACTGGTATAACCTTCTTGTAAGATAGTATTTTTTATTTATTTATTTATCAGACATGAACATAGTTATGCATAGTCATATGCTTATCTTCACTTAGCGCTGTTATTCCGGAATCATTACTTTATTCCAAAGTTATTACTTTTGTTTGCCGCCAGGAATAGATGGAGAGAACCTCTTCGGCCGCTGGACGTATTTTAAACGATTTTAGGAAAACGCCAATTGCAAACATTTGGAAGATACTTTTTTCTGGACGCTAACATGTTGACGCCAGTCACACCTTATCGGCAGTGTGGAACGTGTGACACGATGTCGAGCCACGATCCCGAGTTTGGAAAAAAATGGTCTGGTTTCACGCATCAGGCACTCAAATATCGTGCGTTCGACAACGTGTTAATATTCTTGAAAGGTATTGTGCCTTCTTTGCCAAGAGGTTGTTAGGTGGAATATTTATTTTGCCTGACGTTTCGACCCTGTCGTCGTCTTCGGAGGCCTAAACATGGCTCGAGGCATTAGACTTATACTCTACCCGACCAAGCGCTCCATCCGCGCTAGCATTTTTGACCTAGAGTCAAGAGCACAAAACGAAACCCTGAGATTGTCGAGCAAACTCACCCAGAATTCCACCGCAGGCGAGTAGCGATTGCGCTACCACCCAAAGTTAGTCGATGACCAGTAGCGACTGGGACTCACTATGCCGTCATCATCCCATTGTCATAATGGTGAGGACAGCGGTCCCCCCTTGGTCATTTCATAGCTCGCAGAGCGGTGCAAACGGCAGAAGATCATTCGTGATAGATAAACACTCGTTCCGGTTGTTCATTTCTGGACTCCTGCTAGAAGTCCA
>CANAIB010000140.1:0-18576 GCA_947359475.1 Heligmosomoides polygyrus bakeri
CCCAATCCCTAGATGATTTTGGATGAAGTTAGCACGAGGAAATTTGACCAATTTCGAAAATATCGTTTTTCGATGACGTCGTCGTTCACCCAGCTCGGCCTAGAGCGCCCATGTCTTCGATATTGTCAAAAAATAGATTTTTTTGAAATTGGTCTAGAGTGAAACCATTCGATAGAACTTTTCGTAATGAACAACACAGTGTTATTGCGACTGTCGAAAACCCAAATATGGTCGAGTAAGAGAGCAGGAAACTTCAGCCGCTAAGTCCGTCGCCCTAAAACGGCAGATGGGGCTAAGGTAGTTTAGGCAGCTGAGAAGTTCCGAGCACGTCATCGTAAAGCACCTTCAGTGCTCTGTTCGCACACACATTTTAAGGCCGTTAGCCCGCCACGTCTTGCCGCAGTGGTCCAACGAAAGCGGAAAAAATGCGTTACACAAGCCTCACCTGCATTTTCGCACGCCTGTGACCTTGCCTCTTCCTAAGCTGCGCCGTCCCACTTTAGTGCACTACTAGACCGTTTTACTGCCTACAAGATCCACAAGTTGCAGGCCGAAACGATTCGAACTTGACAGAGTTATTGTGCTCCGAACAGGCCCTCGCGTGCAAATTACGAGCGGTCCGTCCCACTCGATTGATAGGCTCGATTGTATATGCATTGTTCACGGCGCACTCCAAAGGCTCGCTGGACAGATTGGGGCGAATCCTGAATGGGGTGGCTAGAAATTTTTCGTAACATTCTCCGAACGTTCACTCTACAAGCTGTCCCTCCCCTCGATTGATAGGTTCGATTGTATATTCATTGCTTACGGCGCACTCCAAAGGCTAGCTGGACAGTCTCTGAGCAATTCTGACTAGGACGGATGCAAATTTCCGATGAAACTCCCCAAACGCTCAGTCTACAAGCTGTTCCCACCCCCCCCCCCCCCCCTCGATTGAAAGGTTCCTCTCTGTACTGAAGGAGTTAAGAGCACACATTCTACTCGGCGCACACTAAAGTTTCGCTGGGACAGGTTGAAGCTAACCCTGAGCGGGGTATCTGGAAATGTATGATAACATTCTCCAAACGGTTCGAAATAGTCTTGAGGATTTCGCATTTCCCAGTAAGAGAAGATAAGTCGATATCGCCCACTAGATTGATAGGTTCGATTCGGTGTGCGTTGTGCACGGCGCACTCTCGGGCCATTCCTGGTATGACAGCGCACTGGCAACGTACATCTTGCTTGAGATACTTCGAGAGCACACATGCCCTGGGAAATAAGCTGCTCTAATTGCAAAAGCCCGCTCCAGTCATATTTGGCCAGCCACGGTGAAGATGTGGGTCTTCGGGTAGAGTTGTATACACGTTTGTGCAGATCTCGAAAAGGCAAATCGAATGGTGCCAAACTCTCTTCAAAAAGCCAAAAACTGAAGGAGTTATGAGCATGGAATGCTTTGCGACGCTATTTTTGCGTTTTTTCGCCCACTTTTGAGCGTGTGGCGCGAGCGGTATTGTATTCCTGTAGTACAGAACATTGCGTTCCAAATCCTATGAAAAGCTGCGCAAAAAATTCCAATGTTAGGCGGAGAGAAGCAACTGTCGGCGATGGCCACTTTCACTTTTTAACTTTTTGCTTTAACGACCTAAAAATTGACAAAATTTAGGATGGAAAAAAGAAATGCAATACAGATTCTGATAGAAACAAATCATTCTCTTTCGAAAGCTGCACAGCACTATGCAAGAGACCGCCCGCGAAGTCCGCAATGAGTCGTTGAAAAAACGGCGGGGACTTATGGAACAACCTAATAGTTATAATGGACGCCTCATGACTTCGGGGGTTTTGTACGGGCAAGCCGCTCGGAGTGTAGTGGATGGTGACGTTGCTTCATGCGAGGGAGGTCAAGGGTTCGTTTCTCCTGCGCTGCTGCGTTTTGCCTTTCAACTGATTGGTTGAGATTTGTGGGATTCTGACTTCTATTTCATCTTTCAAACGTTTTCTGGCATTTTCCCAGCTGTTTGTTGTGGACTGTAATGTTCTTGCGACTTTTTTATTGCTGACTGGTTTTTAACCGAAAGGCAATGTGAAAGCTATTCAACATCAGTGATACTCGCACACAAAGTGCATGAATCAGAAACACTGGTCACAACTGGGGCAGCGTATGAAGACTACAGGTTCCTCACAGTTTGCTTCCATACACGTACCAATGACATCGGCTCCATGGACGAAATCCAATTGGAGACCTACCCTTTCCTCCGAAACAAGAGCTGCACCGAAAAACGTTATCATATGTCCAATTCTTGCTTGCCCCTCCACGTCCATCAGTTCATTTTGCGGACCCCAATCTCTTCTTTTTCGCTTCCAACTGTTCGTCTTCGTCAATTTCAAGTTGACGTGCTTCGAAGTTCTTTAGTATGCTGACCATCCGGTCGGCCAGCTTGATTTCTTCCTTCGAAAGTTCCTTGTCTAAAGGTGGGCTACACTTCAGCGTGAGCAGGTGGATCGCTCGAGCATCGATGACATTATTGGTGTTAGGTTCTAGAAAACCCTCAGCACACATCTGATTTCCAGGTGACAGGCAAAAATGAGGGAGAGAGTGTATCGATGATATTCACCATATTTAGGTTAATTTGCGGGAACCCACAGACCTCGTTTCTCATTTGAACCACCTTCGACGTCACATCCTGGTCTCTTTTGAAAATCCGAGCAGGATTGTTTTTCCTGAGGTAATTGGTCCATGTGTGGAAACAGAGTGTGAGGAGCATGGAGCCTTTATACGCTGCCCGTATTGTGCCCAGTGGTGCTTCATGCACTATTACCTGTGTATCACTGGTGTTGAACATTTCTACGTCATCATTTTGAAACCACAGCATTCAGCTGGAAAATTAGGCATAAGACGTCTGAAAATGGTATAGACGTCAGAATCCCAAAATCTCAGCCAGTCACTCGAAATGCAGAACCCGCGACCTTTCTCGCATGAAGCAACCCCACTTCCACTGCGCTCCGAGCCGCTTCCCGGCAGAGGCGTCGCGGGCGTACAAGACCCCAAACTCGTGATGCGCCGTGATTCATTGTGACGTCAAAGACCCCTACTCCTTGGTGGGTTTAACGACTTGACAAAATATAAACATATTTTTATACTAATTGAAGGGTGAGGATTCTCCATATATGACTCGCTCCCCCAGTTCAGACATACGCTTCAACCCCTTCCCTTGTCAGACTGAACGTGAAGAAGGCCGAGTATCTAACGACGAACGTTAACCCAAGTCCAGCTCCATCAAGGTTAACGGCATCGAGGTCCCACGCACACGGTTTTTAAGTACCTGGGATCAGCAGTAGCATCTGGATGACAATCTGATGATTGAAGTGAACTCACGCGTGAGCGCAGCATAGTCCTAATGGCGCTCGTTGAGTGGCGTGCTCTGCGATAGGAAGATAGATACCAGAGCGCTTGAAGTCAAAATCCTATAGAACCGTCGTCCGGCCGGTAGCGATGTACGGTGCTGAGTGTTGGCCTGTGAACAAGGAAGTTGAAACACGCTTCATCATCGCAGAGACGAAGATGCTGCGCTGTACGGTTGGAGTCACGCGCCTGGACCGCATCCGAAACGATCTCACTCGGCAGAAGTTCAGTGCTGTGCCGATAGGGGACAAGATAAGCGAAGCTCGTTTACGATAGTACGGTCACGTTCTGCGTGAAAAAGAAGACAGGATCCGCAAGATAGCCCTTAACTTCGAGATAATTCGGAAGCGGCCTAGAGGGCATCCGAAGCGGCGCTGGTGTGATACGTTACTCATGGACTTGAAGGTTGCTGGAGTCCACCCTGATCTAACGCTGGATCGGGAAAGGTGGAGTCATGACACCAGAGTAGCGGACCCCGCTACGAAGATGGACAGAAACTGAAAAAGGAAAAGAAGAAGATAAAGAGCGTTAATTACTAACTTAAGTCTTCTCAATATGTGTTTTTGAGGCGCACTTCGCATCGATCATGGAGTCGCAACAGAAGGATGGCCTTGTTACGAAAATAATTTTTTATAGCCGAAGGAAGAAAGATCAGAGAATGAAACCGTACTCTATAAAATTTCAAACCCCGCTTGATATAAAGTGATAAAACCATGTTTTCTGAAACGACCTTCTATTTTGTCAAAGATGGCGTCCAAAAATCAGCCCTCTAATCACATGAAAGCTGTCACTTTTAGAACATCTTTTTTACAGCGTAGAATTCACATTCCTCATAAAACTTCTTAAAGCTCTTTAAAACTGTTTTAAAGCTGTTTTTAAACTTTATGAAATTTTCTGAGGCTCCAAAAATCTACGAACTATGGCAGTTTATGTGCAGAACCAGCGTTCTCTGATTTCGTCGATCGCATGCGAAGAAAGGACTTCCCTTGGAAATAACTTTATCCCTTCTGAAGGAAGCATAATCAGAAAATCAAATCGTACATTACAGAAATTCAAGCCTTTGGTATCTGACGGAAAAAATCTCTGCGGTGGTATCGATATGATTGGAAGGAATCGTATTCAAATTTCCTGATTTTCATGAAACCTATACGGTTAAATTGTGCCACAAAAAGTTCCAAGTCTTGACAAATGTACAGTGGGAAAAACCATAATTTTCTGTATCGAACAGGTTGAATCGATCTCTGGTCGTCCTTGCACCAACGTCATCGGGGAGAAAAAATTGGACGTTCACAAAGTTAATCATAACTCGGTAAGTTTTTCGAATTTCGAAAATCCCAATAACTTTTCAAAAAGCAGAAGGGAACCGTTTTTCCACCATAGAGCCGAGAGAGCCTTTTTCTAAAAAAGCTTTGAATGCGTGTCATGAGGTTGGGTTTTTTAGCAAAAAATTGAAGTGACTTCACAAAATTGATAGCTCGGTAGGCTTTTCAAATTTTGAAAATCCCTTTAGTTTTCAAAAAAATAGAGGAAAAATGCTTTCTTTCAACTTTTAAAACAAGTATGGAACATTAAAAGAAATCGTATAGGTCTAGCAACTATCAAGAGCTTCCCCAGCAAAACAAACAAGGTTCAAGATTGGGAGGAAAAAGATGACCTCATGGAGAAAAAACCGTTAAGTCATCAGGACTGATTTTAATGAAAATGAAAAAGGAGGAAAGAAAGCCGTTATTTCACTAGGTTCATTAAGTCGTTAGCCGTCAAATGTACACCCCTCTTCAAAACTCAAACGTTAGTACGATCGCAATTCTGCAGCTCAGTGTCTTCAACTAGCCGGACGCCGCTTCTTTTGTAGCCGTCAGTTCTCAAAAATCGTCGCCATCATCGGTCGCTGCGCTGCACTTGTGAGGGCGCATTTTGCGGCCGGATAATTTCGACAGTTTGATGCATGAGCGCTCTCGTTATACAGTCCTGATCGCTCATGACATCCGTTCAGAAAGTTGGTTTATGGGAGCAATTTGGAGAACAGTTTAGACACATCACATCAGCAACGTGAGGTGTCTCGCGGAAGGTCCGCCCCTTCCATGCACGCAGACTTCTCCAAAACTGGCGCTCTGTAATAACACGACATTAAACTACTACTTTAACGGTTCAGTTTCTCGTCTTCGCCACTGCATGTATTGGCTTTTCGAAGTTTTTCGTCAGTCGAGTTCCTCTCACGCTTATGTTATGTTGTTTCACAACAGGACTGCAAGGACTGGAACTGATTCGTGCTTCATTGCACTGCTGCTATGGAATAAATAGTGGCTTCCTGTTTGACGAACTCCTTTCTCGTTTTCAGAAAGCTTTGTTTCCAATCATCTTGCAAGGAGAGGGTCTGGATCGTATGTCTGAACGGGAAGAGAGCCGTATAGGAAGAATCCCCACCCTTCAATTAATATGAAAATGTGTTTATTTTTTGCCAAGTCGTTAGACTCAAGGAGTAAGGGGTCCTTGAAGTAACAATGGAATCGGCACCTCACGACGTCGGGGGTCTTGTACGCCGGTGATGACTCTGACGGGTAGCGGTTCGGAGTGCAGTGGATAGTGACGTTGCTTCATGCGAGGGAGGTCGAGGGTTCGATTCTCCTGCGCTGCTGCGTTTTGCCTTCCAATTGATTGGTTAAGATTTGTGGGATTCTAACTTCTATTTCATCTTTCAAACGTTTTCTGGCATTTTTCCAGCTGTATGTTGTGGGCAGTCATTTTCTTGCGACTTTTTTAAATTACTGACTGGTTTTTTAACCAAATGCAATGAGAAAGCCATTCAACATAATGTTGTATAAACATCAGTGATACACAGGCACAAAGTGCATGAAACAGAAGCACTGGTCACAATACGGAAAGCGTGCAAATGCTACAGGCTCATCACAGTTTGCTTCCATACATGGACCATTGACATCGGCTCCATGGACGAAATCCAATTGAAGACGTGCCCTTTCTTCCGAAAAAAAGAGTTCCATCCGAAAAATGTCCACAGCTTGCTTGCCTCTCCACATCTGTCAGTTCATCTTGCGGATTTCAATCTTCTTCTTGTTTTCCCACCACCTCCCGTTTTTCGACTTCGCCATCTTCAAGTTGACGTGCTTCGAAGACCTTCAGTGTGCTGGCCATCGTTCGGCAAGCTTGATTTCTTCCCTCGAAGGCTCTTTGTCTAAAGGTGGGCCACACTTCGGCGTGAACAGATGGATCACTCGAGCATCGATGACATTATTGGTGTTAAGTTCTAGAAAACCTTTAGCACACCTCTGATTTCCAGGTGACAGGCAAAGGGAAGCAGTGTATCGATGGCCGTTTAGGTTAATTTGCGGAATCGAAAGACCTTGTTTCACATTTTAACCACCTCCGACGTCACATCCTTTTGAAAATCCGAGCAGGAGGCTTTCTCCGGAGGTCATTAGTTCATGTGGGGAAACAAACTGTGAGGAGTCTGCAGCTTTTATACCCTACCCATATTGTGATCAGTGCTGCTTCATGCACTTTATACCTGTGTATCACTTATGTTGAACATTTATACATCATCATGTTAAATGTTGAATACCACAGTGTGCAGCTGGAAAACTAGGCAAAAAGCCTCTGAAAGTGGTATAAACGTCAGAATCCTTCAAATCTCAACCAATCAGATGAAACGCAAAAACACAGCAGCGCGGGAGAATCGGACCCCGACCTCCCTCGCACGAAGCAACGTCACTATCCACGCCGCTCCGAACCGCTTGCCGGCAGAAGCGTCGCGGACGTACAAGACCCTCGAATTCGTGAGGAGCCTATTCCATTGTGGCTTCAAGGACCCCTATTCCTTGGGTATAACGGCTTGGTAAAAAAACACAAGAAAGAATTGAGGGGTGAAGATTTCCCTATATGACTCGCTCTCCCCATTCAGACATACGCCTCAGACCTTCTCTTGTTAATGGAATTATGTGAACCCTCGCGCGGTGATCTCAGTCATCTATCGCAGCGTCAATTTCAAGCAACCGTAACCATCTCTTAGAACTTGCTTAGTTGCACTTGAAGGAAGTGCACCCTATCACCGGCGCATTATAGCAAGCTTGTCACGTTATCTCCTCCAATCATCCGTTCTAGGCAGGTATTGACGAGTAATTCAACCCAAAATGCTGGAAGACACGCAAAAGCTTGCCTTTCAATCACTTAGCTATTAAATGAACAAGGCAGTCTGGTGTTGCACGGAGCCATACCAGACTAGAAACCAGAATCTAAATAACAGAATAATAATTCTAAGAGTAAATAGAAAGTGAATCCTATTTACTCTTGGAACTATTAGATTGGATTGCAGGCTCCTGCTGTTTCAATGTGGTAAATGTTTCCTTTTCTCTTTCTTAGTGTGTTTTCATCCACGACTCGGTAGGCGGTGTGGGGCAGGTAGTACAAGAATACGATTTTTCGCCGCACGCGCTGCGGACTCTACGGCCCCGTTTATACTTCCGTCGCCAAGCGACGCGACGGTATGTAAAGTGGCCAAATTGATCGATCGCGACGCTCAATCAATATGGCCACTGTACGTGGCGTCGCGTCGCTCGGCGTCGAAGCATAAACGGGGCCTACCGCTGGTGTGATGAACCGCCACTGACGCATCGCTCCTAGATGGTCTGTTATGTAGAAATTGAGCTCTAGCAAACTCCCGATTTGTGCTGGATTGTATCTAGCTAGATATGCGGCTTTTAGAAATGAAGCTCCTTATCATAAAGGGATTCTAAATCTGTTCACAATGGAAACAATTGTCTATGTTTTGGATTAGGTCATTCAAGTCCCTCTCGAAATATCCACTTTCTCAGTTTAAGTGCATCGGAGGACACTGATATAGCTGCGCAGAGATTGCGAAAAATTTCATATAGTTACAAGAGCAATAGACCCCGTGACCGCAGCAGCATACACTATGCAGATGTTGCGCTTGCCGTAGCAGTCGCTGCGGCCGTCGCGCGCGTTTGTATTTTCAGCCTGTTCGCCGAAATCACGGTATGGCAGCGAGTAAAGTGAAAGGCTGTTCATGGCGTGTTTTCCTACATGTATCAGTGACTTGTCACTGACTCGCAGTTACGGTATCTTTCAGTTGTCGGGGCAGGTTATTCATATGTCATGACGAGTTAAACAATGCTTTTTTTATTTGAGCATGTCTTGTTCCCACAGATAGCCGACAGCTGTGATCTTATTATCGACTCCGACCGGATTCTCGAACAATGATAGTGACATAAGAGTGCTTATAGAACTCTTATCTAGAATTGGTGTTCCAATGCAGACCCAAAGTTATTAGGTAAAAATATAATCCTGCCCCGGTTAAGGAATTTGGTTCTTGATTCAAGCACTCACGAAACCTTCCTTGGCCTTACACTACAGTCTCCTCCCGTTATAACGCCTCCAGATAAGACGTGACTCTCGATATAACGTAAATTTTCTCTGACCCCAGCCAGCTTACCTTTACGCCTATACAAATCAACTCCGCTTAAAACGCGTCGAATACAATGCTACTTCCGTTACAGCGCGGTTCTGAGAGGACCTCTCCGTTCAAAGCCGTTCACGTTGCAACGCGATCAGCGCTCAATTCGGGTCCCCCACGGAATTCAAAGGCAAGCAAGATGCAGACTGTGTTTTTGGTTAGACCTACATTATGTTGCCTCGTTAATAGTCATGAGCGGCACCTGTGCAACAATGAACTAGATGCATGTAGACGTTTTCGTGCGTGCGCGGCCCACAAAAGTGTTTATGTCAACAACATAAGGTATTTTCTGTTGAGTTGGCGCGGTTGCACATAGCTATGGCTACAAACGCAGCCGATCGATCGACGAACTCTCTGGCCCGTGGTCGTTCTGTTGCAGTGTCACCGAGATCATCATCCACGACGGTCGATACTTCGGACCACATCAGCCTGCTCCAGTCGTTGATGAGCAAAGGGAAGATGCCGGCCTACGTCAAGCAGGTCGTTGAGTTGATGATAGAGACGAGGATGGAGATGAAGTCGCTGAGCAAAAGGAATGAGGAGCTGTTGGAGGAACTCCGATCGCTCAAGGAGGAGAACACCTCCTTGAAAGAGCGGTTAGCCAGCTTTGAGAATTCTAGAGCTGATGCACCTAGGTCCGAGATAAGGTCCAACGCTGCTCTTGCAAAGGAGGACCTAGATATTGAAAGATCGATAGTACTTTCACACGTTCCGGAGTCTACTTCATCGAAGCCTTATGACCGAGTAAGTAATGATTATACGTATGTTGCTGAGCTTCTTGATTACCTAAATGTGGAATATAACCCTGTGTCGGTTTACCGAATGGGAAGGTTGGATCAAAATAGACCTCGGTTGATAAAAGTCGTGCTTCCCAGCAGCAGGTTCCAGCGGCAGGCGACAAAGCGCGCTCCGCGTCTGCGCTTCTATTCTGGCCATAAAGGGGTGTACCTTCGCCCTTCGTTAACATTGGAGGAGAGAATGCGCGGGAGGGAGCAGCGCAAATCTAGCGGTGGAGTGGGAGACGAGAGCTCCATGCGAATAACTCAAGTTCGCAATGGGTCTCAGTCTTCACCCCCTACTGCTAATATAACCGCCCGCCGCACAACTCCATCACCGTGCAATAGTAATCCTACGGGAAACTGTTGAAGGTCACCGGCTTTGTAGAGGTTCAGCAACTAATATCAGATCCATTGTGAGAAATGCTAGTAGCCTCGTTATGAACTTGGCTATCCATAATTATGACCTTGTCGTCCTCACTGAAACGTGGTTGAATAGTCAGAATGAGACAAAGCCTCTTCTCGGAAATCTCTCAGACCAATATGTGGGAGTTAGGTGTGATAGACAATCCAAAAAAGGTGGTGGTTTGCTCCTTCTAATGAAAAAGTCTTTTTCGTGGAACGGAGTTTTTAGAGAGTCGGTACTGAATGGTTATGAGATTTTAGTGTGTGATCTAAAGTACGATTCAACTGAATTTCGGGATATATGTGTATACAGGACCCCTGACTGCTGCGTTTCTGCATCACTCCAATTAGTCAAGGCTATAAGTGATTTTTCTTCCACTAGCGTATATACCATTTTAGTGGGAGATTTCAATCTCCCCGATCTAATGTCCAACTGTCGCAGTAGCGTGTCCAAGAGCTTTTGGGAGGTTTTTGAGACGTACTGTCTACAACAACTGGTGTTAGCGCCAATCAGACAAAGTTCTGTGCTCGACCTACTTTTATGTAACAGAACAGGATTCGTAAGTGAAGTGCAGATAGGGTCTCCCATTGGAACTAGTGATCACGCTACAGTGACCTTTTCGATGGAACTAATACTTAAAAAAGAGGAAACGAGGTGGTTTCGAAACTTCAAGGGTGCTGATTACTGCCTAATCGGGACCTGCCTGGCTGGCATTGACTGGATTGGTATAGTTAACTCTGGTACCACAGTCGATCAGATATATGAAACGCTCATTGCGATTCTTCACAACACAATCGAATTGTATGTCCCTTTAAAGCAACAGACATAGTGAACTGGGTTATCCTGCTCATCTCAGAAGACTAAGTCGTCGTCGCTTCCATTGTTGGAAAAAATTTGTTCCACTGGTGCAAGCGAAGACAGGGCTTCTTTCGAGTTTATGTCCAAAAAACTTGACAAAGCCCTTCACCGGTACAATAATTACGTGGAAAGTAAAGCAGCTAAATACAATGATAAATCTGCATTTTACAAGCTCATCAACCTGCGAACTGGTAGAGAAAACAAAATCCCCGGACTGCTAAATGATAATGGAGAACTGGTTTTTACCCCTAACGGTAAAGCTGATCTATTTGGCGAAGTGTTTCAGAAGACGTATACCAAGGCGGAGATTGGTGAGGGAAGACTGGTAATTGAAAATGGAGAGGATTTACCGCGTTTCCCCTAAATGAATTCCTCTCTCTGGTTTCATAGAGAAGAGGTTATTGAGGTTTTGTCTAAATGGCCAAAATCTTCATCGGTATCGCCAGACTTTATTCCCCTTAGTTTTATAAAGAACATCGTTCACTATATAGCTTATCCTTTAGAACAAATATTTAATATGAGCTATATCAGAGGGGAAGTAGCTGCCAGGTGGAAACATGCGTTTGTTACACCAATTTCCAAGAAAGCTCCCCGCAACGATCCAAGGAACTATCGGCCGATCAGCATTACTTCAATTTTTGCAAGGACCTTTGAGAAGATCCTTAAGAAACATATCTTATCTCATCTTGAATGTAATGATATAATCTCAAAAAATCAGTTTGGCTTCCTTAAGGGAAGATCTGTCGAAACTGCAATCCTAACTTCTCTGAATGACTGGTCGAAGGCTTTTGAGGACAAAAGATGCACGGATATAGTGTATTTCGATTTTTCAAAAGCATTTGACAAGGTTCCTATAGAGAAGTTGGTATTCAAGTTGGAGATACTAGGAATACATTCTATGATTATAAGATGGATTCGGCAATTTCTATCTAGTAGAACATATCAGGTTGCGATTAAGGGCGAATACTCCAAAGTTTTCCCCGTAACAAGCGGTGTTCCTCAAGGCGGAGTGTTATCGCCAATTTTATTTCTGCTTTATACCTACGAACTTCCAGACTGTATCGCCAGCTTGGGCGTCTCATGTAAAGTTTACGCTGACGATGTAAAGATCTATAAAAGAATCGATGATATACAAGATTCAGTTGCTCTCCAGTCAGCTATTGATTTCATTAGTTGCTGGGCAGAAAAATGGGAACTACCCTTAGCAGTTAACAAAACACACTATCTGATGGTTGGACCTAGATATTGTGCTCGAACACAAGAATACAGAATCAGTGGTCAAAGGCTAAATAAGGTTGATGAGGTTAGAGATTTAGGTTTTATTATAACCAGCAACTTGTGCTTTTGTAAGCACTGCAGATTTTTGGCAAAAAAAGCCAACTATCGCATCTACAATCTCTTCAGGGCGTTAAAGTCTAACATCCCTGATGTCTACGTACGCGCGTACAAGACTTATGTACGACCTATTGTAGAAGCGGGGACATCGGTGTTTAATCCAACAATGAAAAAGGACATAGACCTTCTGGAAAGCATTCAAAATAGCTTCAATAGGAAGCTCATGATGAGATGTTTTTCAATGGATTACAGTAATATTCCAAGAGGTCCGCAGCGAGCAGAGCTATTTGGGCTACCTTCGCTGAAGAACAGAAGAAACATTGTTGATATTATAATGATGTACAAGATCCTCGCTGGAAAGCTGCCTATAAATCCAACGGATTTCTTCCATGGGATATTGACAAGCTCTGTAAGAGGATCGCTGAAGCTAAGGGTATCGGTTGCTAAATCACGTGTCAGGTCTGACTTTCTAACCTATAGAGCACTCAAGGAATTCAACCTCTTGCTTGGTAAGCACGATGATCTGAGGGAACTCTCTGTTCAAACCTGCAGAAGGTTTTTCTCAAGGTGAAAATTGTGGGGTGCCCATATGACATACGCCGTGTTGATGATGATGTCCTGTTTTATTCGGCTGATGCCTTGTGTTATGTATGCTGTTGTAATTCTAGTGTTTGTGTTGTTGTATTGTTTTGTTTCTTAACTTGCTTACGCTAGACCCTGGTCTATGCCTTGAATAAATAAATAAATAAATAAGTAAATAAATAAACATGTCGAGCATGGTATAAGACTCCTATAGACGTCAGAAGCTGCTGTAAATTGGTAGGTTTTCTCTATCAAAAATGACAGAAGGTGAGGATTAAAACTCCGATTATCCAAACAATATCCTACACATTTGTTCTAAGCCTAGAGCAGCCGGTATAGGGGCCATATGCTGTCACATGTTTTGTTGCGATCTGAACTCTCGCGCCATGCAGGACTTGTGCCTGCATGCTCTGCTTTCCGGGCAGGAATACAGCAAGAACTCTGTTTGATCAAATGGAACATCCCGACATCGTGGAAGAGTGCTGAAAGGTCGCTGCAACGAGGATATGGCGGATGCGGCGCTGCTAAATCGCGCGCCTGGAAGGTAGACAGTGCGGGTCCAATGGCGGCAAAAGTTATTGTAGCATTCGGTAACACAGATTTGCTGTTGATCACTTCTAACTTTCCTCTGGTGCTCATTATTCAACACATATCTATCATACTTATGAATATAGCAGAGTGAATCTCTGAGGACAGGACTTCACTAACAATTAAAGATGCTATTAGCGTTCACACTCTCCTTATGGTCACATATTTCGTTACTATAGCCATATTTAGCCACTATATGCGACTAAAGATAAATCTGTGCATAAAATAGTGTTAGAAGGGTACTTGTGAAGCAGAGGGACCGTGGTTCCGTGGGTCGCTGGGAAACATGTTAACGCGGCAACCCCACGGCACCACGGGACCACTCCTTATGAAGCACCGCTTCCCAGGTGCCGTGGGGTTGCCGCGTTTCCGTTGCCGTTGCCACGTTAACATGTTTCCCGGCAACCCCACGGCACCACGGGCCCTCTGCTTCATAAGTTCCTAAAAAGGTCAGCTCCGGTTACGACGCGACTCCCATTATAACGCGGATTTTCTCCTGCCCCTGCAAACGCGTTATATTGAGAGGGAAGATCAGCAACCTACGTTTCGCCAATGGCATTGTTCTCATCTCTACCAGCACGGTAAAAGTCGAGGAAATGCTGAACGAGCTCAATGTGGCAGGTATGAAGATTGAATTGGACATTAATATGTCCAAAACGTAATTTATAGTCGACCAGTGGTGTGACGCGATACTAGTAGGGTTAAATGAAGCCGCTCTACAACATGTCGAATCCTACGTCTATCTGGGAAGTGAGCTGAGCATAGGCAACTATTAGGTTGCTGCATAAGTTCTCGGACATTTGGGGCATGAAGTATTTATTATCACAACGTACGAACAACAAAATCAAATCATTTAAAGTAATTACCCTTTACATCAATTGTCTTTCGCCAACGTGCTGATAAGTCATGGATGCCTTTTCTCCAATACGTGGCCGGTTGTGATTCGAAAAATGTGAGCGGTGCCTCCTTGACATCCTCTCGGTTCCTAAATTGCTGGCCGTCCAAATAGCGTTGAAGGCTTGAAAACAAATGGTAATCAGAAGGAGCGAGATCTGGTAAGTAAAGTGGATGTGGAAGAACGGTCCATCCGTAGTCCGTCAACTCAGCCGCCGTCGCTCTAGCAATATGCGGTCTAGCGTTGTCGTGTTGAAAATACACCTTCACTTGCTCTCCTCGTGTGGTTTGAAGGTGGGCCCTCAACTTCCTCAGTTGGTTGACGTAAACCTCTGCCGTCACTGTTATCCTTTCGTCCAGCAACTCCCAGTATTCTACGCCAAGAACACTCCACCAAATGCATAGCATCACCTTTTCACGTGAAGGTCGGGTTTCGGAACGTCCTCTGCGTCAACCCACTGTGCACGCCGGTGGTAATTAGAGTAGAGTATCCACTTCTCATCCCCGGTGACAAGGTTGTCCAGCCATCCGTGGGTACGTCTGAGGGTAAGGAGAGATAGAACGACAACGGCTCTGTGATCCATGCCCATGTTGTGTCAAGTCGTGAGGTACCCAGCAACCCAATTTTTGCACCTTGCCAATCGATTTCAATCTCGAACGACTGTTGAGTGACTAACACCAAGAGTGCTTGATAGTTCGCGAGTGGTTTGGTATGGGTCCGCTTCCACTCTACTTCGGAGGCCATCCAAATCCAGGGTCATCGGGCGCCCTTCTCGTTCATTAACTTCAACGGAGAATTCACCAACTACAAACTTCGAGAACCACTGGTACACAGTACTTCGAGCAGGAGCACTCTCGCTGTAAACATCCTTTAGGCGACGATACGATTCGTTGGCATTGAGGCCAGATTGATGCAGGAATAACATGACGTGCCGAATATGCGTCTCAGTTGGGATGAATTGCTTAGCCATAATAGCTGAAGTTAACAACGAAGAAGTAAACGTTAGGAACAGTTCTGTAGCCCTTTCCTTTTCTATCGATCGATCATTTACGCGTTGATGCATGTGAGAAATTTGGCGGGAAAATGCGCTTTGTCCGAGAACTTATGCAGCAACTTAATATCTTGCTCCTGAAATCGCCCGCAGGAGAAGCGAAGCATGGGCAGCCTTCAGTTCGATTCGCGAAGTCACCGATCAGGTCAATGATGCCGGCCTCAGGACCTCCATATTCAACGCCATATTCAACTGTACTGCCTGCGATGTGTTAGGAATCGTGCATACTTCCCGTCGCCCGCAATGGAATCGCGGCGATGGATTTTTTTTGCAGAGCGACGCGAAAGGATTTGAATTTCTCAGTGCTCGTGGCATCGCTCTGCGTGGAGACGCGACGGCGATCCGCCCAAGACCAACCCTAAACACCGCGCGCGGAGCAAAAAAGTATGCCATGCCCGCGATGAGCGCGGGAAGCCATCGCGCATACCGGCCGCCACCGTTGCGGCAGTCGCGGCGAAGTTTCCTTTGACGATTCGGCCGCGCGCGGCGGAATGGCCATGAACCAAGCCGCGAGGGTTACTGTGCGTAATACTGCGTACTTCTACCGACAGAAACGAAAAAGCCGAACACACGAAAAAAAATGAAGACGGAAACACGAACACAACCAAAGCAACAATAAAAACGATCAAGAAAACTGATGATATGAAGTTGACTGCAGCTGTTGACCAAGATTGGTATCGACCTTTATTCTGGCTAACGTTTCGGCGATGTCGCCTTCGTCAGAGCCTGGAAGAGTCGAAGTAACATTTGGAAACTGTTCGCCCAAACACCATTTCATCTTACAGAAACTAATTCCTAAGGAAACAAGGAGACAAGGAGCGATGTAGTAGAAACCAGCAACGCTAACCTTTACGGTGGGGGTCGAGATGATCCACCAGTCACCTTTAGCTGGAGGTGGGCTAACTCAGGTGGGTGGGCGAGCTTATATTTACGGACCACCTGCCCCGGGGACCCCCTTGAGCATGACCACGTAGGTCAAACCCGCAGAGGTCGACGAAGGGCGCCAGTTCTTGCGTCACCGCGATGCACTCCTCCTTGCGGTTGATTTTTGGATTTTGGGCAGCGATCCAAAACGCTTCGAGTGTTCTGCGTGCCGAGATGTCGCGCTCGCGCGCCAAGATCGTCACAGCCACCTCAACCATTGCGCCACCATGGCTTCGGACCCTGTGCTCCCCCAAAGGGGTCGACACATTGGACTTCTTTAGGCCGTCCAAGTGCTCCTTTACCCTTGTACAAAGGGGTCTGCCCGTCTCCCCTATATACCCCTCTCCACATTGACTGCAGGTAATGAGATACACCACCCCCGATGTCATGCAGTCTCCTTCGCTTCCAAACGGGCAGACAACACAGGATGGCGTGGTGCATGTCCTGTCGTACAGCCGATTCCGGACTAGTTGCCCCTTTAGGTTGGTGGGAGGAACCTCTATCACTCTCACCAGCTCCTCTAGACCTGCCTTGCGTAGGCATGTGCGGACGGCCGCACTTGTTTCGTCTGTCCAAAAAGGGATGCAGAAGGGTATTTTTCCATCGTCCTGACGATGAGCCGCCGCCACAGCTCGCCGTCTCCGCCATCCCTGAAACCTTTCCGCGGGATACCCGTTTGTTCTGACAATACCACTCGCCAGATTCTTTGAAGTGGCTTTCTGCTCCGCATCAGACGAAACTAAGGCCGCTGTTCGAAACATATTTCGAACTATTCCTCTCTTCGTACTGGTCGGATGAGAGGATCGGAAGTGGACAAGGATATTTTTTGTTGCTCGGCTTGCGGTACCACCTCGTCCTGAAAACTCCTCCAGAGAGGCAAACCTGCACGTTCAAGAATGGAAGCCAGTTTTCTGTAGGTACTTCTCTAGTGAGCTTTATATGCTCCGACTGTTCGTTCAGCAGGTGGAAACAGGTGTCCATCTCAGATTGAGTGGAACACACTACGAAACAGTCGTCTATGTACCTACAGTAAACGATAGGTTTGCGGTCTATGAGCGGAGCTTCCACTTTCGACATGAATGCTACCGCAAGCACGGGAGCCAATCGTTGTCCCATTGCCAGTCCTCTCACCTGACTGTAGTACTCTCCGCACCACCTGAATATGTTGCACTTTAGGCACTCATTCAGCAATGTCATGATCTGCTCAATGCTGAGGCCGTAAAAGTTCAAACTGGCCTGGTGTTCGGTGAGGATTTCGAAGACGGCCTGCAAGGCGCTTTCCTTAGAAACGTTTGTGTACAACGAGGATACATCAAACGATTCCATCACATACCCATCCTCAACCCTGGTTGTGTTGAGCACTTGAAGGAATGCCTCAGTGTTTGGCAAGTGTGAGGGAATAAATTTGAACAGCTGTACCAGGACAAGATTGAGAAGCCACGAGATGCGATCTGTGGGACCAGCAACGTTACTTACAATGGGCCTAACCTTAAATAGGGAGGGGTCGACAGCGGTAGCACCCCCGGGAGGTAGCTTGTGTGTCTTAATAAGTACGTATAGCACTGGACACACAGGTAGTTCACACCTAAGCTGTGTAACTACTCCTCTAGGAAGGTTTGCCGACCTGGCAATCTCTGTCCATTTCCTGTTTAGGCGGCGGAACTGCTTGACAAATTCCTCATGAGAGGAAGGGGCATAAACGGTGTCATCTTGAAGATGAATCCTCGTTATGGCCTTGTCCAGCTCTTGAGAGAGCACCACAAATTCCCCACCTTTGTCACTAACTGTGACTCTTATGGCACCAGATTTTGCCAGTTCCCTTATTTCCCTCAAACCACTTCTTTCTACCGCTGTCAGATTAGAAACCCTGGAGATGCAGGACTGCTCAGCACTCCGACGCAGCACCGTGAGCAGGAAGTTCGCAAATATGCGAAATTTTGCATCTACCACAGGATTTGCCTCCTGTGGCCCAATGTACGTCGCTGGGAAGGGAGGAGGCGGTATTGTCGTGCTACTGGCAACACCGGACCCGATCCCCCGCGCATCGATCCTGGCCCTATGCCGCAGGTGATCATGCAACGACTGGAGGTTGCCTACGATCTTGCGCGCTGCGCTAGCAGAAAAACACTGAGCCGGGGCGAAACTGGGCCCCAAATCCAGCGCGGAGAGTGCGCCGCTCGACAAGTTGACGTTGCCGATGACCGTCATACGTGCCGCACGCACTCCACCCTCGTTTCTGTGTTGTCTGCCCGTTTGGGAAGGAGACTGCATGACATCGGGGGTGGTGTATCTCATTA